>APFE030054500.1:0-41955 GCA_000404065.3 Pinus taeda
ATGCAGGAATATGCAGAACACTTGGAAGTGTTCTAACCCTTCCACCTTGCAACTTCAACTTTACTTTTCCGCGACCAACAATTATAGCCTTTCTATCATCCCCTAAGAAGACATCACCACCATCGTATTTCTCATACTCCAAAACCACTCTCTATGGGAAATGAAGTGAAAGGATGCACCTGAGTCAATCAACCATGCCTCATGATCTACATGTGTACTTGAAGAAGCCAAGTACACACCCCCACCTTCATCTAAGGTGGTTTTCGCCTCTACAGAAGGAGCATCATCAGAAGCTTTAGATTTACACCCTTCTGAAGTACCCTTCCTTTCCGCATTTCCAGCACACCACCTTTGTAGGTTTTCCTGGAGATTTAGATCTCCCTCTAGATTTAAATCTCCCACTCGATGACTTATTTTTGTTTCTGTTCTGGGACTGTCCTCGTACAGACAAGGCATCACCATTCTGGTTGTCCATATTTTTCCGTCTCATCTCCTCCGTCAGCAAGACTGAGACTATTTCATCAAACTACAAAGCAGTTGCATTGCTACCTATTGCAATAACCAGACTATCCCACGACTCTGGTAGAGAACACAACAAACTGATGCACTTATCTTCATCTGAAATTTTAATATCAACAGATAATAACTGACTTACCACAGTATTAAATGCATTCAGATGCTCTGTCACCGAGTCTCCATCTTTCATCCTCAGGTTATACAGCTTTTTCCGCAGGAATAATTTATTCACCAGAGACTTAGATTGGTACAAAGTCCCTAAATTGTCCCATAAAGCCTTCACCGTAGCTTCCCCTGATACATTCAGCAATACTGAATCTGAGACACACAATCGTATTGTGCTCTTTGCCTTCCGATCCAACTTCTTCCATTCTTCATCGGTCACTCCCGTTGGTTTAGTACCCGGATCTACCGCGATCCACTGATCTTTATCCACCAACAGATCCTCCATCTTGAGTTTCCACAACTCAAAACTCTGACCATTGAACTTCTCAATCTCTATCTTTCCGCTGCTCGCCATCTTCTTTCACCACCAGAATCGATCTCGCAGATCTCCCACTGAACAGGGTCTACCACAGGCCCGAGCAAAACCCCTAAGCAATAAAGGCGTCCCCTGAAGCCAAAACAGCTCTGATACCAAATGTAGGTTTTAACCCCATACAGAAATTACCTGCATACGAATTCTAAATCACAGAAAAATAAACAATGCGAGAGCATAACACATAAACATATACACAGAGATTCCCCACTAGATCTCAAAACCGAGACTACCAGCTTGATTTTTCATTATGTTCCTTTCAATGTTACAATACATATTTATACATGCCGAAGCATCCAATACCATGGACCGAAAAAAACCATCACGTCCAATACCATGGACCAAAAAAGAAGCATCCAATACCATGGACCGAAAAACCATCGCGTCCAAAACCATGGACCGAAAACCATAGGTAGGTTCGCCCAACCTAATATAGGGTCCAAAAAAAAAAAATCCCTGGGGCGCTGCCCTAGACCCCGTAGAGGGGGGCTACCCGCCCCCCTCAAACCCCCCAGACAGGGGGGGCTACCGCCGCCCCTGTGACCCCCCCGCTACGCAATCGGCGCAACGAAGGGGGGGCTCGGCCCCCCCTCTAACCCCCTGGTTCACTACGTAGGTTAGTCGTGGAAAGAATATAGCACAACCCAACAGTTTCAAGAGTCACATACAGTCCATGTGAAACGAACATACGAACATGAACAAGCAAACAAACCAAAAATGCAAAGAAAGAAGAAGAAGCAAATGTGTATGCAAAGAGAGTAAGCAAACAAACAAGCAAGCAAGCAAACACACAAAGAAAGAAGCAAACATGCATGTAAGCAAACAACTCAAAACAAAACACTACTCCTACTACTAAGCTAATAGTGCATGGGTCATCTCACGTGAAGCGATACTTCCAATGCAGCCACCAGCGTATTAGTAGACCCATGTTAGTGAAGGCATGGTTTGTGAACATTGCATTTATGCAAACCATAAATCATGAAACATATAACAATGAAGAGAGACACACTCCGAGCTTACAAGTGTCCATGAAACAAAAATGAGTGAAAGTGCCAAAGTAGCACATCGTGTCTCCCTCAATACTAGCCAAAGTAGCTTCGACATGATGTTTCTGACTAGAATTGCTAACTAATTATTACGACAAATTTCCCTATACAAACTTGAACATGTTAGCCCTCCATCGACTCATCTGTCCCTGATTTGGCTGATGTATTTTCGGAAAAGACAAGGTGGAGCGGATGGGTAATAATGTTAGCATAATGACAGACGTTTAAGAGTTAATTTTTTCTATAATGGGAAAGATCCTATAGAAACTTTGACTGACAGTGGTATTACTACCCAATTATTATGGAAAAGACATTTGGTACGTGTGATTGACCCCACCCCTGACCACAATCAGTTGCGGTGTGGTGACATGGAAGCCACAATTGAGACTGACACTCGAGCTTTGTTTTATTGGAAATAAAGTAACTGAAAAATTGACTAATTGACTCCCACTAACTCTCCTAATTCTACATATAGCCTCTTTCCAGAGATCTCATCAATGTTGAATATGAATGTCTTGTTAGTGGAATGGTTTCAGGTGTGCACTATTCACCCATCCTGTTAGTAGTATCCCATCCAATTGCGCTAGCTTCACCACTTCAGACTCCCTGATCTCCGCAACTATGAATGGCCCTAGCCAGTGCATCTGTAGTTTCCCCAGAAACGTTTCGAACTTGCTTTCATATAAAAAAACCTTACCTCCAACTTTGAATGATTTCCTTTTGATGTGTCTATCATGCAATGCTTCCTCTCTTCGTCGCTCGACTAATTGGTGAAACTCTGCTAAGAACCTGACCTTGTCTAGTTCCGATAGTTCTTCTAGTCACTTCTATTAAGCCTCGTCTTTTGTCATCCTTGTGGCCTTGGCAATGAAGATGTTAGAGATTGTTAACTCTGCAGGCACAACAACTTTGTGGCCATATAATACCTGGAATGGTGTCTTCTTGTGTAATATTATAACTATTGTATGGTACACCCAGAGCATAGCTGACACTCTTTCATCCTAATCACCTCGACTTTTCATGCATACCTTGGTTAAGCCCTTCTCAAATATCTTGTTAAATGCCTTTATTGCTCCATTAGCTTGTGGATGATATGGGCTACTCCTGTGGTGTTGAATCAGGAAGTTCTGCAATAGTGAGGCGATCATTTCATTAATGAAATGAGTTCCTTAGTCACTTGTCAGGCTTCTTGGGCACTCAAAACTTGAGATTATATTTTCAAAGATGAATCTTGTAGCTATGTCTATTGTATAGTCTTTCACTAGTGCCGCCTCATCCCATCTTGTGAGATACTCAGTCATCGTGATGATGTACCTTACCTGGGTGTGACACACCGATGGATTGATTGGATTGATGAAATCAACTGCCCACTTTTCAAAGATATGTAAAGAACGTACTGGCTATAGCAGGAGTTTATCGCAACATGATGGTTTCCAAACCCTCTGGCACACATCACATCCTTTATAAAATTCATTAGCATGCTTGTATAATGTTGGCCACCACAGTCCCGCCTAAAAAACTTTCCTTGCAGTTTCCTTCCCCTCTACATGGCGCCCGCAACTCTAGAGTTACATTCCCATAGAAATTCCTAACACTTGTGCAGGAGTACACATCTCTGTAAAACCCGATCCAGTCCCAACTTGTATAGGTATCCTGCGATAAGCTAATACTCAGTTGGTCACACGACCATGCATCTCCTTTGCATTATTGTGTACTCTTCTAGGCATTTCCCTATGGCAAGAAATCCCACGGTCTCTTCCAAGTAGTCAGGTATTTCTTTCACTCTAAATAAATCGACAGCTAGTAATTGATCTTCCACAGAGCCCCCATTGTCCCCCGATTTCAATCTAGACAAGTGATCAAGTTCGATGTTCAATCGTCTAGGTTTGATGATTACCTCGAATGTGAACTCCTAGAATAATAGCAACCATCTGCATATCCTCCCTTCTAATACTGACTTGTTGAATAGGTATTTCAATGTCGAGTGATTTGTGAAGAACTTGAATGTGCTACCCAACAAATAGTGCCTAAACTTATGTAAGGGATACACCATGGCTAATGATTCTATTTCAGTTGTGGTGTAATTTTTCTTTGTGGTGGAAAATTTCCTGCTAGAAAAGTAGATGGGATGGTCCAAGTTCCCTTCTCTTGGTTGCACCAACACTGCCCCAAGAGAAATTCTAGATGCATTGATATGTATGTGGAACTGCTTATTCCAATTCGGGTATGGTAAAATTGGAGCACTTACTAGCTTCTCCTTTAGTATGTTTAATGTAGCTTGACAATCTTTCGATCATGTGAATGCCTCCGCTTTCGTTAGTAGCTTTTCCATTGGGGCAATGATGGAAGCGTAGTTATGGATGAATATGCAATAATAGCCTTTGTGGCCCAATGTTGATCATACTTGCTTCGCATTGGCTGGCGGGTCCATTTTTATAATTTCCGCAACCTTGGTTGGGTCCATGCATACTCCCTCCTTGCATACAATGTGGCCTAGCAGTATGCTGAATGGAACTATGAATATACACTTCTTTAGGTTCAAGGAGATCTGTAATTTTTGGAAATGATCAAACGTTACTCTAAGTAAGCTGGCATGCTTCTTCAATAGGTTGTATATTGTCAATTTATGCATGTCTACCTCTAAGAATATGTGAATGTAATCTATGAATGTGGCTATAACAATCTAGGAGAATACAACAGGTGAATCCTAAAGGCCAAATGGCATCATGTGGTAAGCAAATAATCCCCACTCTATCATGAAAGTGGTCTTCCTCTTGTCCTCTTAAGGTATTTTGACCTGATGGTACCCTGAAAATCCGTCTTTGAAGGAGTATGCTTCATTCCTTGCAACATTGTATAGGACTCATCGCTGAAGGGTGTGGGGAATGGGTCATGTATGCAAGCGTTGTTAAGACTACAATAATATATGAAAATCCTTATCTACATGGCATCTTTCTTATTCTGTATCACTATTGGGCTGACCCATTCTGCCTCGTCCACAAGGAAACTAATTCATGCTTCCAACATTTTGTTTATTTCCTTCTTGACCTTCTCCTTTACTCTCGGGTTTAGCCTGCATGTCTGTAACACTAGTTTGGCATCATGTTTTAAGAGGACCTTAATTTCCCTGATGTCCCCCTTAATTCCTTTTAACTCTGCAACCGAAGCTAGGAATAAGTCCTCATACTCTCGTAAAATATAAAAAATTTCCCTTGTTGTGTGCTCATACCAATAGTCACCTATTGACGCCATCTTGGGATTACCCTTCATGCCAATGTTGTGCTTTTTCAACTTTATTGGGAGTAAGTACAAAATATCTATTATGGGTCCTTCTTGGATATCCCTCTCCCATTCTGTCTCATGAAATGTGAATTGCCTCAACCCTTCTAGGACGTCCTCCTCCAGATCTGTGCTCACCTCTGCAGGCTATGGCTTTTGGGTATCCAGACTCATAAAATTACTACAGGAACCTCTCATTGATACATCCTTCCCATAATTGGCCTGAGGTGAAGTGGATCCTTTTAATGGCATAAAAAGCCTCGGTCAGTCATTTACCACTATCCTTGAATGAGAAGTTGCTACTGAATTTTTCTGCCAGGGAATCCCAATCTCCCGTTTGTCTTCGTATCTCTTCCTGTATGTACCATGCTTGAGGGACTATTCCTAATGTGTGTATGAATATGTGTACCCATAATTCATTTGGAACTCTTTCTTTGTTCCATTGGTATGTGTGGTTTTCCAGGTATTGTCAAGGATTTGAGTTTCCCCTCTATTTTTTGATCTGTTGTGAGCTATTCCCCATCTGCTTGAATCTTTCCCTCATGGCCCTCTTGGTTTTCACCCAGTCCTAGAGGATGTTGCGGTGCACTCCCCACCAACATGGCTGGGTGTCTTGTAGTGCAATGTCTAACAATAGTATTTTATGGCTTTCCCTTACAATTTTATCAATTTTACTGAGAAATACGTCTACTAAATCTATGCCATGGAAAGTGGGAAAATCCCTTTCCTCTATTCCAATCCAGTTGATGTGGCATATCGTAGCATAGAATTTAGTATCAAATTCATATCCACCCTACTTCCACGCATCCCATGCCACCTCAGAGCCAACTTTTGAGATCCGTATGCTCCTCCAGATGACTGATCCTTCTACTGTAGGGTTGATGTAATATTCACCCTTTCCTGCTATCATCCAATAGAGCTTGTCTATCATTCGTAAGTCGTTTTTGTCATCGACTTGTTTTGTGAACCTAGGTCACTAGTACATGTCCAATGGCTCAATGACTCATACTCCCTCCACTTAAAATATCATCAACTCCTTCTTTAGATCGATACTGACGTAGTTTTCATAGGCCCAATCAATACCTAACAGTGCTAGGTAAGGATCTTTATTTCCCATGATATCGATCATTTCAAAATCCGCATGTGTCTTCATGCCCGACACATAAACTTCTATGTCCTCCGGCCTCCCAATCAATAGTATACATTAATGATTGGCCATCCACACTTGGAGTGGTGAGAACTTCAATTATGGTTTAACCAGTGCCTCCCATGTCTTTCTTGGTAGGATATTGACATCGAAACCCAAATCTAACATAGTATACATTCAATTTGAAACCTCGTGACCTGCACATCTATCCTGAACTCCTTGTCCATTCTCTTCATATTTATTCTGACTCACCTTGTGTGTCTCTTAAGCAAGTTTGCTTAAACATTCACTTCTCCAGTCTCCTCTGCCGGTAGGACTACTTTCAGACTTTTGCACAACTCCCCTAGCATCTGGTCATTGTTGACAATCTAGAGGAACAACCTAAACCATTCCTCAATTAACTAGGCAATGGTGGATTTTGTAAGGTCAAGCATATTATTCCTTTGAGAGTCTGTCAAATTTTTGAATAGTTTTTCCACCTCCTGGTAGTATTGCTTTTGTTGTCCACGATTCTATGACCGCTTTAGTGAATCCACCCTAATGATCGTTGGCTAGTTCAGGCCACCCTGGTCAGCCCCCGTTTTCTTACCACCATGGGTGACTATGTTTATGTTGGATAATGGAGTTATCTCGGTAATCCTTGTTTCTGCATTGATCAGGTTCGTTCCTTGTTGCCTAGTTTGTTCTTCCCAACTTCTGATTAGCTTAGGATAATCCTCAATTTCATGGGTGTTGACCTTGCATTGGGAGCACCATGGTCTTCTTGGTAGGGGCAATCCCAGGTGACATGTCCCTCTTGATCACAGTTATAGTAGCACACATGTCCCCTTCCCCCTGTTCTACCTCCTCTTGTTCCTCCTCTACCTTGCCCCACGCAAGCAGTTTTATTGACCCTGAACATCAACCAATCTAGCTTATCAGCTAACACATCCAACGCTCGACATTTGTCTGTATGGTGGGTTGTAGATGCAAAATAATAACAATAGTTATTATTCAGGACATTTGAATATTTATGCAGTATCAGGGATAAGCGTGGTGAGTGTCCATATGCCCTACACACTTCATAGTATTCTTGTGTGTTGCCTCCCGTGAATGTACCTTGCGATCCCACTACTATGATACCTATCATAGATGGGGTCCCCTCAGGCCCCGCTAGCCCTAATGTGGTACCCACACCCCTCAACCTCGAACACTCTGTTGCAACGTGACCCTCCACTAAGAAGCTGGTACACCACACATTTGATCTCGCGGGCTGAGTTCGCTGGAAATCTTTCAAATTCTCTGTTAAGTTAGAAATTTGGTGTTGTAGACCAAACATAGAGGGATCATGCGACATGAATCATCCTTGGTACTCCTGCAGGTATCTTGCCATAGCCTCTATTCGGGTTTCCTGCTCTAGGAATCTCTTTTGTTATGTCAATGGTGTCCCAGTGAGGGGTAACAATGCCTTGATGAACAAATCCCTCTGATGATTTAGAACTATAGTGTAGATGAGCTTATTGATTGCATATTTGAACCTTTGCATTAGCTCCTAAGAAGTTCCTCCATCCCGTTGCTTGATCTCCCACAACTCTCACAACCCCTGTTGATCCATTTGGGGAAGCTTGAACTCTTGTACACATTTCCTCTTAATATCATCTACGGTTGGGCTTTGGTGTAACTCCGCCTTTTTTATAAACCACCATAGGGATCAATCCCTAAGATTTGTCTTGAACTCTATTATCTTCACATTTTCAGGCATCTAACGAGCCCTCCATATAGCCTCACTTAGGTACCAATGTTGTTCTACATCTTCATTCCCCCTCCCAAAGAATTCTAGGTATCTCATAAATGATCCTACCATATTGTACTGTGTTCGTGCTAAGAGTACAAAGCCTTGGGTTCTCGAATGTTGAGATCCTTGTAATCCCAAATTACTATTGCTATTATTTCCACTATAGTTAGCAGTACTAGTCTAATATTTAGCATGCACACTATTCACTCTTATCATCTTAAGCAACTTAACAACAAATTTACCAAGGTTTTTGTAGAGTACCAAGGGAAGGATAGGGGGAATGCTACCTAAGTCTTAGGTGTTTAGATCTTTGATTCTTTCGGATTAAACATTCTCCTTGAACAATCTTCTCATCATAAAGCACATCTCATCCTCCATGCCTTCCTCAGGGTTACTGTGATCATCTCCGTCTGATCCCTTCCCCGAAACTGGGGAGGGAGATATCATATCACCCTTTGGACTCTCGGACATCCTTGTTTTCTCTATCCCTCTCGCCATATTCTCCTCCCTTCCATCTCTCTCCTTTGGACTCTTCAACACCACTCTTGCTTGGTGTTGTCCCTCTAGTTTCCCTCTGATCACCCGCATGGCTCTTTCTTTCCACTTCTCTGCTATCTACGCTCTCCTCTTCTCTCTCACCTCCCTAGCCCTCGATGAATCCTCTGCATCCATCCCTCTAATAGCATCTGGGTCCCCTGCTTGGTAGCATTTCTTCGCTTAGGTCCTTTGGCCAGTACTAGGGGTTTATGCTGCCATGCTTAACCCTTGGAAAGGAATCATACCCTTTTCCACCATTAAAACCTTCATCTAGAGAGGTATTTCTTTTAGCAACTTTTCTGTTAACTTAATTTGAGACCAACCTTCCCTCCAGAAAATTACGTAAACCTAGCGAAACACCCCGTTCAGCTCCAAAATTGCACAATTCTTCCTCACAATATTCCTCTAAAAAATTGTGCAATTATTCCCAAGATAACTGCTCAGTCCAAAGATTGCGCAATTCTGGGTAGCACTCACCCACTACTCCCAGAAGTTGCGCAATGCATCTGGTACAACCAGCCCAACAACTAGTAAAATTGCACAAATCAACTAGGCAACTTGCTTGGTTCAGAAATTGTGCAATGTAGTTAGATAGGCTTCCTTGAGAAAATTGCACAATCTGACCCAAGAAACTTTCTCAACCCAGAAATTATGCACTCCTGGGAGATGGTCACCTGTTCCTCCCAGAAATTGTGCAATCCCTTATCTTCTCTCAACCCAGAAACTGCACAAATCCCTCTCCCAGGATCGCAGACTGATGCATGTGCCTTCAGGTTGATCGGTTCCCTCTAGGACCGAGAAAAACTAATTTGCATATACGGACTGCTTTTCCCAAGGTAGCATGCAAAGGCATCCCTAGATTTAGGGATCTATTTCTAGCAACTGGAGGTTACATGCATGGATCACTTTAGAAACCTCCCGCCAATTTTTGCTTTTCCTATATTTGTGGCATGCACGTCATAACCTCGATTTGATCAAAACTCATTTCCTGGACACTACAGAGCTCATTCCTCGCATCGATATCACAACTCTAACTTCCAACATCACATCTAGGAGTCGTCGGCACATTCAACTCAATTGTTTCGTGGTAAGCTCGCTTCGCATATCTTACATTGAGTTTCTGTCACTTTTTGTGTTTCGGCTTGTGTGTGTGTTGTTCACTTGATTTCTGTGAACACTTGCTATCGTTTGCATGCATGTTAGCTTGTACAAGCATCATTTCAGTTTTCATTTGCATATCACTGTTGTTGCATGCATGACATTGTTTTTGCACCAACGGTTGTTGTCGTGGTGACCCGCTTCACACACATGCATGCATCCCATTTTTTGAATCCTTCACTTACTGTTTGCATGAATAAGCATTCACTCTTGTTTGCACTCATCTCATCATGCATTCATATTTCTCATGTTTTTAGTCACCTGTCATCCTGCCTGGGTTGCCTTGGCCTAGACTGTGCCTTCCCTGGCTAGCACTATGAATTTCCAGAAGTGAAGGCTCTACCTTCCCTCCATAGATTGCGCAAGTCTAGCCTAGCACTAACCTCCCGGCTTTCATTACGCGAGTCTTGGAGGCAATGTCCTACTGGCCCCAGAAATTGCACAATGTAGTTTTCTGGTTGCATGTCATTGCTGACTAAAATTGTGCATTGCGTAGTTTTGGTCCTCAAAAGGCCAGGCTGAATAGCCTAGACTATGCCTTGCACGGTTTTGGCAGTTAGTGTCTCGACCTCCTAGCAGAAATTGTGCAACCTTCACGACCAATCACACAGGTATGTTGCATGTCAGTCCTCCAGTTTATTTTGGTTTTCAACTGACATATTTCTTGCCATGAGTGTTGCTATGCCTCCAAGTATCGCATGTTTCATTCGCCTCCTAGGAGCATAGGTACAATGGCTTCTAGGAGAGCAAAGTCAAAGACACTACTAAGAGCGCAACTAGTGATGTAGTCGATCAAGTGTCTATGGACTTGCCTATCCACGAAGACATCAAGTTTTCAATGGACAAGGATATCAAGATGAATAGAAACATCATCATAGCAAGCAACACCATCAGCAACAGCAGAAGGCAGCACACTTGCACATGATGAATGCAAGAGGAAGGTTGTTGATAGCATAGAGGCGGAGAAATGCTACAAGTTCAAAGAAGATCCACTCATGATGAAAGAAGCTTTTGAGATTGAGGCTATGAGGTGACAGTGCGACATGTAGATCGCACGAAGGCAGAGAGAGAAATAAAGGAGTTGCATGTGCTGAAGCAACAACTCATGGAAGAACATGAGTTGCATAGACGAGAGAATTAGTTATAGCATGAATAGGTATACCAGGGGGTGCAACATGCACAAACAGATGAAACTGCACCCATACAAGTTATAGATCCATCCCAGCAGCTGGAACGGAGCAGACAATGTGAGAAATGTTGTTGATTGCATACAAGGAAATTCAGTAGCCTACATGTCATTGTGTGCATGCATGCGATCCCACCCATTTGGCACACTCATTGAGGCGAAGCCAAGAAGCAAGTCTGGTTGGAGCTGAACATGTACTTCGACAAGTTGATGTGCATGGTCACCAGCACATACCTGGATATCAGCGCAAACATTATGCATCAATATGTTTCTAGTCCAACCACACTCAAGACAATGATGCGCATGCTATTAAACAAGTTGGACAAAGCGGCCATATCATTGTACTCAGATGAAATGGAGGCAAGAGTTCGTTTTTAGCAGGATTTCACAATTGAGCGCATGGACACCATCATGGATGACCAAGCTTGGCATCAGTTCGCCATCGTCGATCATCGCAAGGATGTTGAAGAGTTGGTATTACCACAATGGTTCGAGTGTTAGTGATGTCTTGCATGTCTTGCTCAAGCCTATTTTGTCTCACATGGGTACATGTGCAGATTTTATGTAACATCTTGTCAAGTGGAAGTTCAAGTGTCGATAGCTGAATTTAACAAACATAGAGTAGTTGAAGAGTCATGAGGGTAGGTGAACAATCATAAAGGGGAATGTCAAAGGCCACCCCATCCTTTGCTATATATAATCCCTCATAACCCATTGTATAGGCTTTTTGTCAGCAAAGCTTCCAATAGGAGTATCTTAGAGAAAGATTGGATAGTAGTGTAATGATCCTTGGCTTCTCCATTGTGCAGAGCTAGTATATCTCTTTGGAGGAGCATGCGGCAGTGACTATAACATTTAGTAGTCGGAACTAGTGGTTGGTCATGGTTTTATTGTATGACTATAACTTTCACTTCTTATTATAACAGAGATAACACATTTCATGAATATGTTGCTATTGTATTTCATCTAACTTGTCTACTCTAATAATATATGTATCTATTTTCTTACGTATGCATGTATGGATTTCCTATATTTAAGTATGTATGAATCTTACTGAAATGTGTTGTTGGTTTAACCATCACTTTGGATTGCTAGCTCACTTTCTTTCCAATTTGTGATGCATCTTTGCTCATGTGTTCCCTTCTTAACTCCGTGCTTTCACAGGTTTCCAAGGGGCGCACTAACATCATCCCTCGTGTGTTAGAACTGCTCATGCACCTTCCTTGACTAACTACATATGTCACACCCTTTCTACCAACAGGGACATCTTACTTACCTTTGCGCACCATTGTAGTCAAGGCAATACCGTATGACCCACTATTGGGAATCCTACACCAAACAGTTTGAGGTCTAGTCAGGACTTCTTACAAGGGAGATCCCCTGACATGTTGGTGGGTCCAACACCGTCAAGTTTTTGGTGCTAGAAGGAGGGCCAAATGACAAGCTGAGTCCTCACAGTCTATTTTGGATCTTTGCATATCTATCACGACTAACTACATAATTTCTCTTCCGGAGTGTATGTCTTATGGAAATGACTTCAAAATCTTAGAAGAGATCTTCGATAACTTGTCACATAAAACATATGATGGTGAAGGCTATGTAGCCTTGGTTGGGCACGTGGTCAACATTGTAGGCCCATGCGAATGACATGTAATCTTTGAAGAATACATGATCCGCACGTTGTTCGTCTACACGCTTCGAGGGAACCCATTTCACTTGTGTGCTACGCTGCCTAAAAAATATATTCATTCTCTTGCTCATCTAGTTGCAGAGATAGACCATGCTTTCAATCACTTTAACCGTAAATCACTCAACAAAGAAATTGTGGAATTACGAAAAGTACCCGTTGAATCCATTCAACTGTTTCGCACACACTTTTGTAATATTTCATACCGATTTCCTAAAGATGAAATTGATTGGGAATTTCTCGATGGAATATTTGAGTATCTTCTTCACATATCCAAAAATCCGCAATTATTGAAACCATCCAAACCCTGCTCAGCACACTTCGGTGACGGAGTTGTGCAATCATAGGCAGACAAAATTCCTGTCACAAATGGTTGTCTGCCTTCACCTCATCAAATAGTTCCACCACTGCAGAGTGATGTGGGAGATTATGCACACACATCCATTGAACTATCACATCCTCCCACGCCACCTGCTCTTGATATCTGCACATATTTGGCTTGCAAAACTATTGGTTATCACATGGATTCATTCCCTCAACTTCTGTCCATGTGTTATGTTGATCCTCCAGATTGTATTGTCTTGTGTTCTTCCATTCCGGACTCATCACTTGTTGTGAATGACGATCAAGTTGTCGATGGAGTTGGTACTATGCAACCAACCCGCGCCATCATTCATCATGAATGTATGTGGGAATCTAAGAAAGAACATGCAGTGAAGGATGACTCCCTTCTAGCCATGCCTCATCCACTTTATCCTGACATCCCTTGTGATTCTGCAACTGCTGATTTCACCTATGAAAACTCATTTATGGATGTTTCTACTTCCAATCATTCATAGGACACGTCGGATGTCAGTCTCTCAATACATTACGGAGAGGACACATCTTCCTCTGAAAATCCTTCTAATCCATCATCTGTCATATCTCAAAGTACAAAGGGTGAACATCCTTTCTTCTCATCTATCCCTCTGCACGATTCATCAAATCAAGAGGACGCCGACAAACATCCTAGATTTTCTAATCTTGGTTATCGTGATCTCTCTACTTCTTTATACGATCACAATGTTGATTCACTCATTTTTAATCGGTCTAAGCCACTGTTCTACAATGATCTATACGTCGATGAAGTTGAAACCTCGCAGAATGTCGAGGCACTTCAATCTGAGCTGATGGTTATGTTAGGCCCTCACTGTCCTGAGGTTGGTTCCACTTCTGATCAGGAAGTTGATCAAACATGCAAGGATCCTCATCACTCATATGTATTGATTGAAGATCAATCTAACACTCAGATTTCACTTCCTCCACTCAAACTACACGATCCCATCGCCCATGCATTGGAGGAATCTTAGACAGCAAGCACACTTGCACAACATAAGTGGTCTACCCTTCTCACATTTTCTTGCATGTCATAGTTAAGTGAATGCATACACTCAACATCTACACGTAGTGTATCACAGCACTATGGAAATTCCACTAGGTGCATGTCATGCGCTTTGAGTCATTTTTGTTTTTTAGATGCTTGTAAGCTTGGAGTGTGTCTCTCTTCATCGTTATATGTTTCATGATTTCTTGTTTGTGCAACTGCAATGTTCATAAACCATGCCTTCACCAACATTGGTTGACCAATGCGTCGATGGCTGCATTGGAAGTATCACTTCACGTGAGATGACCCATGCACTATTAGCTTAGAAGTAGGAGTAGTGTTTGCTTTTGAGTTGTTTGCTTGCATGCATGTTTACTTCTTTCTTTATGTGTTTTCTTGCTTGCTTGTTTGTTTGCTTACTCTCTTTGCATACAAATTTGCTTCTTCTTCTTGCTTTTCTTTTTGGTTTGTTTGCTTGTTTATGTATGTATGTTAGTTTCGCATGGACTGTGTTCGACTCTTGAAACAAGATGTGTGAAGTACAAGAGGACTTGTACAACTATCAATACTTGGTTATCCGTTGTCCTACTTCTTATGTAAGAACTTGTTGTATTCAGTCCATGATACATCAATGGAAAATACGTAGTCTTTGAAGTGAAGTTTGGTAAAAACACAAAGCTTGCGTGTGAACTAGTATCACCTACTCTAGTCAGTTATTTTTGGGTCAATCCTTGTCATCTCTGTCAAGTAGAGTAAGATGAGGGGAAAAACCTTAACAAGAATGTTAGAGGTATATATAAACTACTTCTGTGAATGAACAACCTCTTCTGCTCTCAATAAGTCGAGATCCCTCTTCTGCCTCTGAAACGAATAAGTGTTATGCACAGTTATGAAAAATGAAAATGAGCAAGGCAAAAGAAGAGAAAGGGTTCCTGTGTAGAGAGGTGATGCAAGTAACTCCACCGGGGTACTGACCAGGCTCACTAGCAAGGGAGCGATGCCTGTGTTCCTGCATGACTCCATTGGGGTATTGTCCAGGCCTGCTGGTAGCGGAGCAACACTAGAGATGAAACTGAAACTCTAACGATCATATGATTTGTGCACCAATATACCCCTCATCCCCAATTGAAACAACTGTGTTGGCCTGGCTTGGAATGTGTGTCGACTGACCAAGAGCCTCGCAGATGATACATCTTACAATCTATCAAGTGTGGAAACCAAGACGAACAGAGAACTGAACAATACTTCTAAAGGTGTTAGACTTGATTTTCACAAACAAGGTCCATTCAAAGAGTTGGAGTTCTACTAGTGGTTCGCTAAGTGTTGTAGCGGCTACAACCACCCTCCAACATTTTGTCTTAGCTTTGATTTGGAGCTTTCCTACCAACCATCCTCAACATCATGTTTTTCACTGTCAAGCACATCATCTTCAACTATTTCATAGTCTTGTCAGCCTATGCATGGAAGTTTGTTCCACCTCCTTCACAGGCTGATTTTCGGACTTAGTGTCAGTTTTTGGTTGAGCATCTTCCTCTGGGAATTATGCAATTCTCGAGGGAAATGAGCCTTCCCTCCAGAAATTGCGCAAACCCAGCTGGACACTCAGCTGGGCTCCAAAATTGCACAATTCTTCCTCACAGTCTTCCTCTCAAAAATTGTGCAATTCATCCCAAGGTAGATGCTCAACCCATATATTGTGTAATTCTGGGTAGTAGTCACTCGCTGCTCCCAGAAATTGTGCAATCCATCTGGACAGCCAGCCCAACAGCTAGCAGAAATTGTGCAAATCAGCTAGGTAGCCTGCTGGGTTCAAAAATTGCACAATGCAGTTAGACAAACTTCCTTGATAAAATTGTGGAGTCTGACACAAGACAGCTGATCAACCCATAAATTGCGTAATCCTAGGAGGAAGTCACCTGTTCCTCCCATAAATTGCACAATCCCTCTGGGACAACCATATCTAATCAGCCTAGAAACTCCTGAAATCCCTCTCCGAGGATCAGAGACTGATGCATGTCCCTTTAGGATGACAGGTTCACTCCAAGACTGAGATTGATTTTCATGCATGGATTGCTTTTCCTAGGGAAACATGTAAAGGTATCCCTAGATTTAGGGATCTATTTTTAGCAGCTGGAGATTACATGCATAGATCACTTTAGAAACCTCCCGCCAAGTGTCGCTTTTCCTAGATTTATGGCATGCATGTCATAACCTTGATTTTATCAAAAATCATTTTCTGGATGTTGCAGAGCTCATTCCTTGCATCGATATTGTATCTCTGACATCCCACATCACATCTAGGAGTCGTCGACACATTCAACTCAGTTATTTCGGGTTAAGCCTGCTTTGCATATCTTGCGTTGCGTTTTGTCACTTTTTGTGTTTAGGCTTGTGTGAGTGTTGTTTTCTTGATTTTTGTGAATACTTTTTATCATTTGCATGCATGTTAGCTTGTATAATCGTTGTTCCAGTTTTCATTTGCATCTCACTATTGTCGCATGCATGACATTGCTTTTTCATCGATGGCTGTCGTTGCGACGACCCGCTTCACGCATATGCATGTGTCCCATTTTCTGAATCCTACACTTACTGTTTGCATGCATAATCATTCACTCTTGTTTGCACTCATCTCATCATGCATTTATACTTCTCATGTTTTTAGTCGCCTATCGGCCGATCTGGGTTGCCTTGGCTCAGGTCGTGCTTTGCCCGACTAACATTGTGCATCTCTAGAAGCGAAGGTTCTATCTTCCCTCCAGAATTTGTACAAGTCTAGCCCAACACTGACATCTAGGCTTGCATTGTGCAAGCCTTGGAGGCAGTGTCCTGCTGTCCCTAAAAACTGTGCAATGTAGTTTGTTGGTTGCATGTCACCGCTGACTGAAATTCAGCATTGTGCAGTTGCAGTCCTAAGCAGACTAGGTTGGACTGTGCATTGCACAGTTCTAGCAGTTATTCAACCTCTTGAGAGCCTAGACTGTGCCTTGCGTAGTTTTGGCAGTCAGTCTCCCAACCTCCCGATGGAAATTGCATAACCTTCATGATCAATCACACAGGTGTGTTGCATGTTAGTCTTCCAGTTTGTTTTGGTTTTCAACTAACAGATTGCTTTCCATGAGTGTTTCTATGCCTCTAGGTATCACAGGTCTCGTCCACCTCCCAGCAACATAGCTACAATGGCTTCTAGGAGATCAGAGTCAAAGACACCACGAAGAGCGCAATTGGGGATGTAGTCGATCAAGTTTCTATGGACTTTCCTATCCATGAAGACATCAAGTTTTTCATGGACAAGGATATCAAGATGAATGGAAATGACATCACAGCAAGTAGCACCATCAACAGTAGCAAAAGGCAGCACACCTGTATGTGACGAATGCAAGAGGAATGTTTTTTATAGCATAGAGGTAGAACAAAGCTACAAATTCAAGGCAAATCCACTCATAACTAAAGAAGCTTTAGAGATTGAGGTTATGAGGTGATGCCGCAATATGTAGCTCGTGCGAAGGCAGAGAGAGAGAAAAAGGAGTTACATGTGCTGAAGTAGCAACTCAAGGAAGAATAGGAGTTGTCCAGATGAGAGAATGAGTTACAGTAGGAATATGTACAACAAGGGGCACAACATGCACAAACGGATAAAACTGTGCCCGTACAAGTTAAAGATACATCCCAGCAGCTGGCATGAAGCAGATATGGTGAGTGGTGATGTTGATCACATGCAATGGAATTCTACTGCATCAATTCCATTATGTGCATGTATGCGATCCCACCCATTTGGTAGACTCACTGAGGCAAAGACAAGAAGCAAGTTTGACTAGAGCTCAACATGTACATCGACAAGTTGATGCGCATGGTCACCAACACACACTTGGATATCAACACAGACATTATGCATCAGTATGTTGTTGGTCTAGCCACACTGAAGGTAATGATACACATGTTATCAAACAAGTTGGACAGAGGGGCCATACCAGTGTACACAAATGCAATGGAGGCAAGAGTTGTCCTTCAGTAGGATGTCACCATTGAGCACATGGACATCATCATGGACAACCAATCTTGGCATCAGTTCACCACCATCAATTATTGCAAGGATGTCGAAGAGTTAGTCTTACCACAACGGTCTGAGTGTTAGTGATGTCTTGCATAGGGTACTCTAGCCTATTTTGTCTCTCATGGGTACATGTGCAGATTGTATGTAACATCTTGTCAAATGGAAGTTCAAGTGTCAATAGTTGAATGTAACAGTCATAGAGTGGTCAAAGAGTCATGAGGGTAGGTGAACATTCACAAAAGGGAATGTTAAGGGTCACCCCACCCTTTGTTATATATAGTCCCTCATAACTCATTGTATAGGATTTTGGCAACCAAGCTTCCAATAGGAGTATCTTAGAGGAAGCTTGGACAATATTGTAACAAGCCTTAGCTTCGCCACTGTGCAAAGCTAGTATATATGTTTGGAGGAGCAGGCGACAATGATTGTAACATTCTACTATCGAAACTAGTGGTTGTTCATGGTTGTATTGTATGACTAGAACTTTCACTTCTTAATAACAAAGCCAACATGTTTCATGTGTATTTTGTTATTGTATTTCAGCTAACTTGTATACACTAATAATATATGTATATGTTTGCTTACGCATGCATGTATGGCTTTCCTATATATGTATGAATCTCACTGAAATGCATTGTTGGTTTAACCATCACTTTGGGTTGCTAGCTCACTTTCTTTCCAGTTTGTGATGCATCTTTTCTCATGTGTTCCCTTCTTAACTCCATGCTTTCACAGGTTTCCAAGGGGCACACTCACCTCACCCCCATGTGTTAGAACTGCTCAAGCACCTTCCTTGACTTAATGCATATGTCACACCCTTGCTACCAACAGGGACATCTTACTTGCCTCTACACACCATCACGGTCAAGGTGATACCGTATGACACACTATTGGGACTCCTACACCAAATGGTTTGAGGTCTAGTTGGGACTTCTTACTAGGGAGATCCCCTGACATGTTGGCAGGTCCAACACCGTCAACACATCTCTTATTGAAGACAAAGTAGTAGTAAATAGTTGTCTAACTTTTCCATGTCATCACTGTCATATCATGTCACAAATCATCATGTGCCACATCATTTGTGGATTATGTAAATTCTATAATGGAAAATGTAATGTAAAATGGAAGTCCAAAAGTCATCTATGTAATGTGAAAAGTCATGTGGGAGTTGAAAGGTCATAGAGAAGTCAAATAGTGATGAGGGTAGTCCAAGAGTTACATGGGAGGTGAATGATCACCCCATTTGTTATATATACACCACATTGTACATGCAAAGGGATTTTCACCTCAGCTCCTCCTAACAAGAATTAAAGAGGAAGATATTTATTTTGGAGGAGAAAGTGACTTCTATAATGCTCCACTATTGGGGCTAGTGGTGTTCGTTCAATGTATCTCAAAAATTTTACTTAATTCAGAAACTCGTTGATATGACACACTTTCATGCATATGTCATGAATATTGTAAAATTGTTCTTTGAGTGTTTGCGATGGATGTTGTTTCTCATATGTACTAAAGAAATTGAACTATTTCGGTGGCCTTGGTACTTATCTTGTTAAAAATGTGTTGTATTTGCTTTAATAATCATTGCTTCCTTGCGAAATATTTCTCTGGTTCATCAATGATTCATTCTTATGTATGTGGTTGTGTGCCTTTTCTATATTTGTATTATTACTTGTCTTTAAAGGTCCCACTTTTATCTCCCCTTTCGGTAGAAGGACCTTGATACTTTCCACAGTTGAACTTCACAAGACATACTCACTTGCTAAGATACCTGTGTATTGCTCTCTTGTGTTGAACTTTCTAGCCAAGGAAAATCTACAACATACATGGTAGTCAAGTCGATAATCCAGAAGGGGCTCCTACTCCATATAGTGTGAGGTCTAGTTGGGACTTCACATCAGGGAGAACCCCTTAGTTGATGGATTTCTAGCACTGACAACAGATTGTAATTAAAAAAAATCCCTGGAATTTCATCATAGATCGCATGAAAAATATAACTTGAAGCTACTCTCATCACAGATAAACTTTATAAAGAATAAGCTACTCTCATCATATAATGTATTGACACTAATATATTAATTTTATTTGAAGATGGTGTGGTTCCATTCAAAAACTTCCACGTTGGAAATGTAACAAACATGTTCATTGCAATGTTTGCAATTCACCATTGCAAGACCAATGTAGTCAAGTATTCTTTGTTCGAGTTTGTTTTGTCTAGCTTCTTCTACTTTGCATAAATCTAAATAAAAAGGTTTTGACAATGAAACTGATGTTTTTTAATTTTAATAAAATGCATTTCCAAAAATCCTCTCAACCTCCTTGATACTCACCATGGGTGGTGTATTGCTATATAATTGTGCAGGCTGTTTCTGGAATCAGTTTGTATTTTTATGATAGTTGTCTCATCCTACCCTTATGTTTCAATGGTTTATGCCATAAAGTGAAGCAATTGTATCTATGTTACACCTCTCTAAAGTTAACAACTTCGTCGTGATGGTAGTAACATATGGTGCATAAGAACACCCTGGAATATGGTAAAAGCCATGGACTTGATAATGTCACATACAATGCCCTTCTTGATGGGCTTTGTAAAGATGGTAGAGTACAATTCAAGATATATATAAGTTTTGGAATGGCATATGCCATAAATTAAAGCAGTTGCATGTACATTACAACTATCTAAAATTAACAACTTCATCATGATGGTAACTTATGGTTCATAAGAACACAATAGAATATGCGAAAACCTGTGGATACTATCACACAAAATACCCTTATTGATGGCCTTTGTAAATATGGTAGCATAGATTTTAAGATGCATATAAGTATTGGAAAGGCGGGATTTTGATCATGTCTTTATTGTTATGACTCCCTATTTGAAATTCCTATTTCTATTGTAGACTTTGAAATATTTTATAAATATGAATACTTCAAAAATATAATGAATAAAACAAAAATTATTATAGTTTATACCCATAAATGACTAAAAAACAACCTCTAAATAAGATACCCATGGTGTGACTGCAAATAAAGTCGTAATACCATCACCTAGGCTCTTTGTGATGCAAAGTTTGGACAAAGGTCAAAAGTATAATATCATCATCAAGGCTCTCTGTAATGTAAACATGTTTGGATGGAGGACATGAGAAATTATATTGCAAGTATTAAAGTCTTTAAACCATGGGAGATGGACTATTGTATTGCCAATATGAAAAGTTTTTTAATAATGTGAAATGGAGTTCATATCACATGTCTTTAAATTACATGTGATTGTTTTAATGTATTGCAAAGGTTTACATATGTATATAGTGCGGAAAGGTTTAAATCTCCTTGTAAAATATGTTATGGGAATTACCAGTAGGATAGTAGGATAGAAAGTGTTAAAAAATGCAAAAATTGTGAGGCGGTAGAATAAAATAAGAATCAGGCAGAGACCTTTGCAATTAGTGCTTCACAAACCCCAACCCCATATAAAACCCTAACCCTAAGGATTTGAAATTTACAAAATTGAGTCGAATTTTAAAATTTAGGCAAGGTTAGCCATGTAAATTAGGCAAGGTTAGATTTTTTCTGCTTGAACACATTATTCTCAAATCAAATTAAACAATATTTAATAAATTACTCGTTCAACCTTAAAATCAGAGCCATAACTCAGCACAGATAACCCTAAAATGAGAGCTATAACCCTAAAATCAGAGCTATAATAGGCATAACAAATCCATAAAAATAATTTACCCTGCACAAAACCGAAACCAAAATTAAACCAAAATTAGAGCCATAAACCCTAAAATCAGAGCCATGACATCAATTTACTTCCACAAAACCAAAAACACTGAGCCATAACACCTAGACTACAATTTCTAGTAAGAAATATTATGTTAAAAAAAAAAAAAAAATTGTGAATCATGCCCACACACCGTTGCAATAGTGATGAAGACTCGAGCACTCGAACAAATCTTACTTAAAACAAACTCCTGTAACTAAAAAAAGACAGTGGTGTTACACTATAAGAAAACCCAAGAGAAATTCCATGTAAAAACAATTGCAGAATTTGAAGGGTTACCTTCATGAAATAGGACTCAAGAATGAAACCTCCATATCAACCATTCGACCTAATGGAATTTGCAATAAGTCTGTGTCGGGACAAATTTACCACGATTTGGTGCACCACACTCAACTTACAACAATCCGCCAAGGGATAAATAGCGTTCAACAACCCCGTAAATGGAAAAGTCCCCACAATCTCATCGAAACAACCTCACACAAAGAAAATGACAACCTTAAGAGGAAAGGAAATGAAGGCTTCTATCATGGGATTCTAGGTAGCATAACACCCACACATCAGCCCTGAGCAACATAAGCGACGGCATAATACCACCTCCTACATTTGAAAAAGAACAAACCCTAGACAACCCCGAAAATGATTGTGAGCAATGCCAAAAGGTTGGTGACACTTCATACCTTCCATGTATGCCACCTATTGTATGGTCCATGTGAATGAATGCATGCACTTTGATGACATGGAAGGGAGGGCACACAACAACTTGTGTCCCCTATGGCTCCTCACAATTTTTTAAGCCAAAAACACGACTTCTCGCATAGTGATGGTTACATCTCACCTTGGCTTTGGCCTACTTCTTACTTCTCCTTGTTCTCTATGTTTTCAAATGCTCTCAAGGAGTTTTATGCAACTTGGCGCTGTGATACCATGATAAAGATTGCAAAGGTTGAAAACATGAAACTAGAAATGGAGTGAACTAGCTCTAGCTCTTTTCATCATTGAGTAACATCAAAATAAATTACATAAAAGAGAAGGGAACAATAGCAATAAATCAATCAAATAGGACTCAACTACAACTCAACTAAAGCAAACTAAGTATAACACCCAATAGACAAAAATGAGAATGAGAGGACAAAAATGAGAGGAGAGATTAATGCGGTCAACAATATAACTCAACTAAGTAAATTGACCTGAAAGTGAGTATTACACCCCATAGACAAAAATGAGAGTGGGGATTAATCCTCTCAATAATATTTTGAATTGAAAGTCAATTTACTTCATCTTGCCGACGAGAATGAGAGTTAGAGATTAATGCTCTCACTAATATTTTGAATTGAAAGAAATTTTTTACGTAATTGTACAAATACATTGATCAATCTAACTTGTTACTTTGAATTGAAAGTCCATTTCATTTTTACGTTGTACATTAAAACCTTGCTGTCCAATACGTTTTGAAAATTTCGAAATTTTCGAAAAAAACTATTGTGCTCCTTGTTAATAGCGGTGTAACACTAGCAATGTGTCTGTTTACTAACACCTTCGAGTTTTGTGTAACAGCAATCGTGACTCCAACAAGTGGTATGAGAGCCAAAGGTCTCGAGTTCGAAACACACCTGGCTCGCGTTGAGGAGAGAGATTGTTGTGCTCCCCGTTAATGGCAGTGTTGATCCAATACTCCCGTGTATTTCGTGACATGTGCTTAACATAAGTGTC
This sequence comes from Pinus taeda, assembly GCA_000404065.3. Lineage (NCBI taxonomy): Eukaryota > Viridiplantae > Streptophyta > Pinopsida > Pinales > Pinaceae > Pinus > Pinus taeda. The sequence continues at coordinate 23,777 of APFE030054500.1, forward strand.
TAAAAGAGATTGTAACTCCAACAAAGACATTAAAAAACCTTTGCCTTATTAAATTATTCAACAACTTCGTCGATTAGTACTATTAGATGTATCCATGTAACTTATATTTTGAATTGAAAGAAAAATTTACCAGTTTGTAAAAATTTAGATGGCTCCTATCATCGCGTCCGTATTCTGAACAGCGCACCACTAACTTGAAAATTGTTCAGCAATTCTCGTTTCTTCCATAGTCTATTCACGGTAGGTTCGAGGCCACCGTAGCTTTCAAATTGAATGCTGGAAGTTTCATATTGACTTATCTGTACCCATCATATGCCAACGAAAATTTATGGACAATAAACAAATTTCGGCATCTCAAATCTTTGGAGTGTAGTGTTGTGGAGAGGACATCTATTTTCAACGCGGCTACGAAACTTCATGTAACATGACAAAATGTTTGTAATATATTTTTTAATGCAAATATATTTGTAATATTTCGATACTTAAATGAAGGAATTCAAATATTTATGTGGTCAATTTTATAAGATAATAAACTAAATAAAAAGAAAGACAGATTAATAATGTGATTAATTCAAATATTTGTTGTCAATTTTATAATATAATAAACTAATTTTATAATATGAATATGGTAAAATATATTCATATGTTTAAAGAGAAAGAAGTATACTAATTTTATACTATTAAATATTATTTTATATCAAATTAGTGGGCTCCTATCATCGCGTCCGTATTCTGAACAGCGCACCTGTTCAGCAATTCTCGTTTCTTCCATAGTCTATTCACGGTAGGTTGGAGGCCACCGTAGCTTTCAAATTGAATGCTGGAAGTTTCATATTGACTTATCTGCACCCATCATATGCCAACGAAAATTTATGGACAATAAACAAATTTCGGCCTCTCAAATCTTTGGAGTGTAGTGTTGTGGAGAGGACATCTATTTTCAACGCGGCTACGGAACTTCATGTAACATGACAAAATGTTTGTAATATATTTTTTAATGCAAATATATTTGTAATATTTCGATACTTAAATGAAGGAATTCAAATATTTATGTGGTCAATTTTATAATATAATAAACTAAATAGAAAAAGAAAGAAAGATTAATAATGGGATAAATTCAAATATTTGTTGTCAATTTTATAATATAATAAACTAATTTTATAATATGAATATAGTAAATATATTCATGTGTTTAAAGAGAAGAAGTATACCCAATTTTATATTATTAAATATTATTTTTATATCAAATTAGTTATAATAAATAATAAAAGATTTGAATTTTATTTATATATAATGATGTTTAGTTTAATTAAATAATTGAGTGATAATCTATTTATGTATTTAAAATTGTAATTTAATAGCAAGAAATCACAATCTTGCTTGAAATTATATTTTCAAATTCCTAAAAAAATTATTTCATCAATTCATTATAGTGCAACATTAATAATATTTATATATAATTTTCTTCTATGCTTTTATGCTTTTGTGAGTCATGATATAATGTTTATATTTTCCCGAGAAATCATATAGACCCTTTGTTCTCTATGTGATCTTTCCCGAAAATATAAACAATATAATTTTCTTATTAAAAATCCACTCACTTTTTATACATTAATATTTATATATTAATATATTAATATATTAATATTTAAATAATATGTATTTATATAAAATGACATAAAATATATTCATAAAATATAAATTTGTAATAATAATAAATATTACAAATAAATTATTTTAAATTAAATATAAAATTATTAATACAAATTAAAATTATATATATAAATTTAAATGTGTATTACTTCAAAACATCAAAATATAATTACCCATTGTCCATGTTATTTCTTCGATTATTATAGGTGGTTTCAATTTCCCATAAAAAAAATAAGAGGAGAAGTCATATTAAGACAAAAACATTTACTATAAGGAAACATGTCTATAATTATAAAACTGTAAAGAGAAATGTCGTTGAGATACATAGTAGAAAATCAAATGTCCCTAGAAGTCACTAAAGAAGGATCTTTACTATAAGGAAAAATGTTTATCAACTATGAAACTGTAAAGAGAAATGTCATTGAAGTACCTATTGATTATGAAGGTGTACTAGTTATGAATTATCCGGCGGACACAACAAAAAAGAGAATTCAATGAAAATAGCGGGGCATGGAAGTGGACAAAAAAATTGGAATCGGAAGTGGAATCATATTATAAATAATGAATATAAAAAATATGAATTACATCACAATCATAAATTATATTGATATATATTTGAAAATATTAAATTATTTTTGAAATTAGCTTTTCAAACTAAATAAATAATATAAAAAACTATAAAAAACAATAAAAAGTCAAAAAAAACATCTTACTCATAATATAAAATAAGTAATTTAGCAGTTAAATTTATGAATTAAGGTAATTCAGTGACGTGAAAGTGTACCGGTTATGAATCATGAAGAACAAAAAAGAGAATCCAATGAAAGGTGGTTTTCCTCCGGAGGGCAGCGATACTGTACACTTTCCGACACGTGTCCACAGCAAATTTGCAAAACCACTTTTTTCCCGAACATAAATCTCATTTTGGTTTGATCTGTGCGTCAGTCGTCTGATTGATAGGTTGGCTAATGTCCGTCAATTGAAACCAAGCTGCGTACAGGGCTGCACCACATGGAGTTAACATGACGTGAAGTTTTTGATTTTGACCGCCAGTGAAACAATTAATGTGATTCACGTTGGTTCGTAGATTGTAGGCGAAATTTTTTAATTTTAATGTTTATAAATGGACGGGAGTATGGCACAAGAGTAATGGTAATATCATTATGTTGTTTTCATCTTTTTTTTAATATGAAATGCAACACACAATAGTGTTAACCATGGTACTGTGAAAAGCACAGCAGTGTGAATATAGAAGAACAGGGCAGTGTGAATTTTTTTTAGTTGATTGTAATGCAATATAGCACAGCAACGTATGGATGGTTTTTGTTGATTGAGGGATAATGTAACGCACAATAGTGTTTAGGTAGCTTTGTTGATTGTTCGTTGAATGCAATATGCGTAGCAGCACGAAGGGAATGTAAGTTTTTTTTTTGTAATGGAATATGCAGCAGCATAAATATATGTAATTTTACACACAACAGTGTTATATTTTGCAAGCAGAAGCAGAGTTCGTTTAGGAGAAGATAGAGTAATTTTTTTTGGAACTGGAAGTTCTTAGTGAATCCCTCTATTAAGAGGAAGATCCTTTTGTAACAGGTTGTTTCATTAATGAATACAAAGTTTGTTTTGTGGGTGTAAGAAACTCTGTTTGCTCAGCAAACAATTTTTGCTTCCCTGTGTTAAAGATCTTGTGTGAAAACATAGTATCATTCTCTGTTCATTATTTTGTTTTGGAATTTAGCAAAAAATTTCCAACAGTGGTATCAGAGCTTGTCCAGGCTCTTTGAAGGTGTCAAAGAAGCTGAAGTGAGGATCTCTTGCTGGAGAAGCTTAGCAGAGTGAAGACTCAGTGAAAAAAATCCAAGGTATTCCTCAAGTTAGTTTTTGTGTTATTGTTCAAGACAGTGAGTTATTTTAAATACACAGTCAGGTATTTGAAGCATAGTGTAGAGTGCTAGAATGGCTGGCTCCAGCACTAGCATGGGTATTTTTAATACTTAGCTCCCACAATTTAATGGGAAAAACTATGACTATTGGGCAATAACCATGAGAGCACTGCTTGCCTCACAAGACTTATGGGAATTTGTTGAGGATGGTTTTGAAGAACCAGCAGATGAAGATGTGTTTAATAACCTGACTCAAGTAGAGAAAGAACTGTTGAAGAGCTATAAGAAGAAGGATTCTAAAACCCTTCTCTTCTTATATCAAGCAGTGCATGAGAGTGTGCTTCCAAGGATAGCAGCAACCAAGACATCCAGAGAAGCATGGAAAACTCTCAAGATAGCCTATCAAGGCATGGAGAAAGTGAAGTCAGCAAAACTACAGTTGCTGAGGAGAGATTTTTAGAATCTATGCATGAAGGAGTCAGATAATATTGACTCATTCTTCACACAAGTGATTGGTCTGGTCACACAGATAAGGTCTCATGGAGAGATTCTTGAAGAAAGGAGGATTATGGAGAAACTATTGAGGGTCATACCCTCAAAGTTTGATGTGATTGTCACCACCATAGAAGAGACAAAGGATCTCACAAACGTCTCAGTTGATGAACTACATGCATCACTGATAACACATGAGCAGAGATTGAGTAGAAATGAAAACTCATCTCTAGAACATGCCTTTAAGACCCAGATGTCCTTTGGAAGAGGAAGAGGTCAAGGTAGAGGAAACAAGAGAGGAAGAGGCAAAAACCAAAGTAGAGCTGGAAGAAACAGTCCAACAAACACTCAAGGAAGAGGCAGCAATCCAAATCAGAACTAAGGCCAAGGCAGCAGTCAACAAAGTGGACAACATCATGCTCAAGGAAAAAGGTATGAAAAATCCAATGTCCAATGTTATTATTGTAAAAAATATGGGCATTATGCAAATGAATGTAGGAAGAAGCATCATGATATGAATAATAGATCTAGTGAAAATTTCACTAGAGAAAATAATAGCCAAGATAATTTGTTGTTAGCTTGTAATATGGCTAAAACAAAGAGTGATGATATATGGTTTCTAGACTCCAGTTGCAGTAACCATATGACAGGAAACATAGCCCTATTTTCTAAGCTAGATCAAAGTGTGAAGTCACAAGTCACACTTGGGACTAATAGCAAAGTTTCTGTTATGGGAAAAGGAGAGGTAAATATCTTAACAAATAAAGGTGAAAAGAAAACCATGGCAGATGTTTATTATGTTCCTGGAATGAAATGTAACCTCTTGAGTATTGGAAAGCTTGTTCAAAAGGGTTACAACGTTTTCTTTGAGAATGATATATGCACCATCATGGATAAAAAACCCAGCAAACGATGTATTGATGAAGTGAAAATGACAAGGAACAGGATGTTCCCTCTCAGGATAAAACTAGATTTGAAAGATGGAGTTGAAATAGCAGCAGTTACACAAGAGGCTTTCCAAAGCGAACCAAAAGATGAAAATTGGTTGTGGCACTTGAGATTTGGACATCTCAACTTTGGAAGTCTTAACTTGTTGCATAGAAAAGGAATGGTAAGAGGATTACCATTGATAGAGAAACCAGACAACCTTTGAGAAGGTTGTATCTTGGGGAAACAACACAGAGATAGTTTTCCATCAGGGAAAAGCATAAGGGCAAAAGCACCCTTAGAGATCGTTCACTCAGATGTATGTGGACCGATGAAAACTCCATCACTTACAGGCAGCCTCTATATACTAACATTCATCGATAATTTCACTAGAAAAACTTGGGTTTATTTCATGAAGAAAAAAAGTGAAGTGTTTGAAAAATTTCGAAATTTCAAAGCACTTGTAGAAAACCAAAGTGGGCTGCATATCAAAGTTCTAAGAACTGATAGAGGAGGTGAGTATATCTCCAAAGAATTTCTACGTTTTTGTAGAGAAAATGGAATTCATAAATAGTTTACCACTAGGTACACCCCACAGCAAAATGGTGTTGCTGAAAGGAAGAATAGGACAATTATGGATATGGCGAGGAGTATGTTGAAGGCAAAGCATTTGCCAAATGATTATTGCGCTGAAGCTGTACATTGTGCAGTGTATATTTGGAATAGATGCCCTACAAAAGCAGTCATGAACAGGGTGCTGGAAGAAGCATGGAGTGGGAGAAAGCAAGGAGTCACCCACATGAAAGTTTTTGGATGTGTGGTCTTATGCATACATTCCAAATCAGCCAAGGAAGAAGTTGGACAGAAAAGGGGAGAAATGTATTTTCATTGAATATAGTGAGGAATCCAAAGCTTATAGGTTGTATAACCCATCCACCAAGAAGTTTTTTGTGAGCAGAGATGTTCAGTTCATTGAGGAGGAATCTTGGGATGGAAGCATAGAGAAAACAGTGAATGTTAAAAATTCTATGTCACATGATGAAGATGATGAGGAGATGGCTGAAATATATCCCCAAACAACAGCGCCAACACAAGGGCAGTAAGAGACACCCTTGAGGAGAAATGAAAGTGCTTCTCGAAGCACATCACAAGGAGGAAATTCAAGTGCTTCTTCAAGCACTTGTACACCAAATGAAAGAGGTAAGAAGTTCAGAAATTTAAGTGACATTTATGATGAAGGTATGAATTCTTTTTTTGCTTTATATTGTCATGTTGATGACCCTATTCATTTCGAAGATGCAATTAAGGATAGGAAATGGATAGAAGCTATGGATGAGGAGATCAATGCCATAGAAAGAAACAAGACATGGGATTTGGTTGAACTACCAAAAGGAAAAGAAGTCATTGGAGTTAAATGGGTTTACAATACCAAGAGTAATGTTGAAGGTAAAATAGAAAGACACAAGGCAAGATTGTCCATAGCAGCACAAAACAAGTGGAAATTTTGCCAAATGGACGTGAAGTCAACATTCCTAAATGGAGTGCTAATGGAAGAGGTTTACATTGAACAACCTCCAGGCTATGAAAAGAAAGGCCAAGAGCACAAATTGTGCAGATTGAAGAAGGCTCTTTATGTGCTAAAGCAAGCGCCAAGAGCATGGTACAATATGATAGATTCCTATCTACTGGAAAATGGATTTGAAAAGTGTGAGGGAGAACCCACCCTCTACATCGAAGAAAAAGATGGTAAAATTCTAATTGTTGTGTTATATGTTGATAATGTTATTTTCACACGTAATGATGATTATCTTATTGAGAATTTCAAAGTAGTCATGAAAGAGGAATTTGAGATGACTGACATGGGTTTGCTGAGATACTTCTTAGGAATAGAAGTAGAACAAAGTGGAAATGGGATTTTTATCTCACAGGCAAAATATTTTAATGAAGTGTTTAAAAGATTCAATATCCAGGAGAGCAAGGCAGCAATCACTCCCATAGTGATGGGATTAAAACTCAGTAAAGAGGACAACAACAAGGATTTTGATCCTAGTTTGTACAAGAGCATAGTTGGCAGCCTCATGTATTTGACTGCAACTAGGCCGTATATAATGCATGTTGTTAGTCTAATTTCCAGATTCATGGAGAGGCCAAAAGAAGCACATTGGCAGGCAACAAAAAGAATTATGAGGTATGTTAAAGGTACTAAAAGGTTTGGGATTTTATATACTGCTTCGAAATGTTCAGATTTAATTGGATACACTGATAGTGATTGGGTTGGAAGTGTAGATGATCGGAAAAGCACATCTGGTTATATTTTTCACATGGGTTCAGGAGCCACTCCAATTCCAGCATTTATTTTAATTTTTACAATACTGCCACGTGATTTACCTTAGCATTCGAATTATCACAAACTTGTGTTCTCAGGAGGCTTTGTGATTCCAAGAGGGTGGACAGTCATGGTACTTCTGAACATCATGCACCTGGACGAAAAGTACCATTCTTCTGCGCTCACATTTGACCCATGGCGTTGGCAACAACAGCTCGAAAATAATGTAATTAATTAGCATGAAATCGCTCACTTCATGCTTTGTGGAAATCTAAATCTCTTACTAATCTGTCTGTCTAATTCTGTTAGTAATCTTTGGGACTTTATATTGCAGGAGCTCTTGGGACTTTATATTGTAGGAGCTCTCAAAGAACCCCTCTTTAATACCTTTTGGAGGGGGAGCCAGGCTCTGTCCAGGAATGCATCTGGAAAAACTTGAGCTGGCCCTCTTTCTTCATAAATTCGTCACCAAATTCAGGTAAAAGGAATAAGACATCAATTTTAGTTGAAGCATCGCTCCTAATTAATATCATCCTCTAGGAGAAAAGAAAAGAAAACAATACAAAATAGTGTACCAACATGGTTTATGAACTTATTTACGCTCCGCATATACACAGTGTCATCTTCGTTGACTGTGCTAAAATTGTGTTTTATGTGTACCTAATGTTTGCAGATGGGAGGCACTGGAGGAAGATAAGATCTCCTACTTTCCTGTTTCTCACTTGACTAAAGGCTCCATGATCCGTCTACATCATATTCAAGAACGAATGGATGATTAATCGCATTATAATAGGATTTGATTCATGCAGTATGGAGTGTTAAAAACAGTATTCAAGTTTGAAGCATAAAACAGTAATAGCCGCTCTGTGGAAATATAACTATCATTTTTCAAACATATTTATGTATTTCCTGTATTGAAGCCTGACAATTTGTGTTTCACTTTGATTCCCATCGGGTTAATGTATTAATCAGCTATTATCGCATATCCTTGTTTAAACAAAGAAGATAACAAGGTTACAAGTTATAAAAAAGTGTTCCTCATAATAGTATGGTTTACCAGAAAAATATTAAACAGTAGAGATAAATATAGTTGTACAAATTAAATGTGTGTTTTTTTGGGTCAAATTCTTGTAACATCTTCATATGCTAGTGTCAGCGAGATAAGCATGTTTTTTAAATTAATAGAATATATTATAAAAATGTTACTTGGAATAATGGAGAATTTTTTAGATTATTTTATTATTAGTTATTGGTTGTGATTAGTTAGATTAGATCTTATAATTAAGGAACTTGTTTAATTTCTTCAATGAATTTCTAATCTTATTTATGTACAAATTATTTGATGAATGATATGAAGCAATGTACACTTTGAGTTGATCATTTCCTCCATATTTTGTGTCTCTCTTAAATTTATCTTAGTATCACAGCTTGGTGTGGGAGTCTAGTTAGACCTCCAAAGTGCCTTGTTTGTTGCAGATTTTGTTATGTGGCAGAGGTAAAGTGGTGCACAAATGATATGTCTATATTTTTAGACCTTTTTCACTATGACCCTTTTGATGATCATTTTTTCATGATGTCATTTGGCAACATTTTTTTATTCCGGTGGCAATTTTTAGCCGGAAGAATTCTATGGTAAACAAAACAATGTTATTGATGCCCATAAGTATCATGAGTTGCAGTCTCCTCAACAAGGTGTTGCGATTGAAGAGCTACCAGTTAATCATGAGGAAAGGTCTAAGGAACCTACTATTGAAAATATAGATGATGACCAAGACAATATAGGAATCAAAACACGGCAAAAGAATAAACGAAACCAAGATGTGTTCAAGTAAGCTAACAATTCTTATTTAAGGCAATCATCATCTCAAAGCTCCAAAGTAACCTATGGAGGACAAATCAGTTCATATTACACATCCTCAACAATCATGGGAATAAGCCCTCATGAGGTGACTCACAAGGAGCAAATGGAAGCAAATAAAATTATCTATGGGCACAAAGAATTTGGTGCTCAAATGTTGGACACTAAAAGGAGGAAAGATGCTCCTACCAAGATTGCACCCTCTAAAGTGTTATCAACTACTAGCGATCAGGGCAAACCATATTGTGATGAGGACAAACTAGATCACAAGGTTTATGGTGTTTTATCATCTCAAACTAAAAGGAAGGAAAAACATGACTATGGGTGAATTTCTCCATTAAGTGGGATACTTGGAATAATGGAGAAATGTAGAATTCTCCAGATTATTTTATTATTAGCTATTGGTTGTGATTAGGTAGATTAGATCTTATTTGAGGAATTTGTTCAATTTCCTCAACATATTTCTAATCTTATTTATGTACAAATTATTTGGTGAATGATATGAAGTTTTGTGCAGGCACTCTTCAGGTTGAGTTTGGCTGACCTCACAGTTGCTCATTTCCTCCATATTTCTCCTCTCTCTTAAAGTTATCTATGTGTTGTAAATATATTGAGAAATAAATTGTAAGTGAAAAACAATATGAACTAAAGAAGGAGATAACTTCATAACTTATGGAGACAAAGACATGTCGTACATAGCACATAATTATGAAATGCATTCAAATGTGAAATATATAACTAAATTATTGCATTTTGAAACATTTATTGATTTCAGAAGAGTTTCGAAGGGTTATATTAACAAAACATTCAATGTGTTTTTCATTCTTTCTCAATGTAAAGAGTACACGATCTTGAGCTTTTTCATAACATTTAAAAGAGAATAAAGGTGACATGCCTAAATCTACTAATGATTTGACATGTTGATATCAATGCTTTCCTTGAATAATGTCAAGCCATGAAATTTACATGAATTTTGCGAACATTTATTCAAATGATGTCCTGACCATCCACCGATCCAACCACAGGAAATAATGATGGTCGACATTGGTCCATAATTCATCCTTCCACATCCCTTCTACAATGTTCTAAATGTAGGGATACTATGTTACAAAGAATGTTGATGATTGGGTCATTTCCTCTAATGAGGATCTTGATATGGCTCATATTTTAATTCTACAAAATCAAAGTTGGGTACAACAATACTTTCACCAGGAATGACATTAGTAGCCATGTCATCAATTTTCTTATAATAATTACAAGGAGCATGTTCTTCCAATACCTTAGTCTGAATTCCTTTTGACAACAAACGACACCTCTCTTGTCTCAACAGAGCTAGATATAGGTAATGAGGAAACAACAAGATTAAATCCAAGTCCTGCTCTTAATGTCCATACCATATAGTTAATAGGAACAATGATGCCTTGTCCACTCTTTCCAAGTCCTCCTCCAATATGTTTCATTTTGCTTAGCAATAGAGATCCAATAACAATGGTGTATTTTTCAAAGCTATGTGAAACAAAAGGCACCATTATCAACATTAGCAAGTGACCATGATAAGTCAATAATAATATTCTCCTTCTCATCATTTTGAAGGAAACCGACTTCCAAGTCAAGGTGCTACTTGCACTCTTGTAAGTATTGATTGACCTCATCTTTTCCAATCATTTATTGTGAAAAGGCATCATAATCGTGTTTAGGAGTTTGATATTTGTCCAACAATCTATTTTTCTCTACTTAAAGAAGTCTTGCTTCTTCACAAAAAAATTGCATTGAGGACTCTATATTGCAAAACTACTTCTTTAAATTGCATTTCCTTAGTCAAATGATGACTCAACCTCCTGCAAATCATCGAGGAGATCAATATTTTTATTAAACTTGTTTGCAAGGAGTAACTCCATGAATTTAATTTTTTTTTTGCATTAAGATATATCATGGATATATACAAGGAATGAAAGACTATTTGGTTTCATCTCCTAATGTGTCTTCATCTTCCAACTTTCTTTTATTTTCTATTTACAATATTTACAAAGGTTTTCCTAATCCCAAAGGTTAGGTGTCACACATTCCCCCCCCCCCCCCCCCCCCATTTAATTTGAAAGGGATGTTGGTGAATCCAAGAACTCATTTTGAATCTTTGAAACTTTCCCATTCTAGGCGCTTTAATGAAGATGTCTGCAATCTGCTCTTGTGGAATAATGTCGTAGGTGGATTATTTTGGCCTCAACGTGATCTTGAATCACATGGTATTTTGTATTGATTTGCTTCGTTCGATCATGGAATTTTGGGTTCTTGGCCAACTTTATTACATAAATCTTGTCAATCAAGAGAGGAGTTGAATGCACTTGTTTCTCCTACAAATCTCCTAGAATTTTACTGAGCCATACAATTTCCTTCTTTACTAGAACTGCTACCACATATTCTGCCTCATTTGTGGAATCTGTTGAAACTGATTGTTTGCATGACCTCCATGAGATAGCTCCTGATCCAATACTCATAATAAATGTGAAGTAGAAACTCTAGTTTCATTCTCTCCATCAAAATCTGAATCAGAGTATCCAATCAAGTTGAAGTCACCCAGCTATGTATACTTGAGTCCAAAGTCTTGAGTTCCCTTAAACTACTTTAGAAATATTTTTGCAGTAAACCAATGACCCTCACAAGGCTTTTTCATAAACCTAGAGAGGATTTCAATAGTAAATTAATGTCTAGCTTAATAGTAGTTAGGTAGTTGAGACTTCGTACGAGTTGTCTATACTTTGTTGCATCCTCCATTTCTTTTCCTTTGGTGGATGGTGAGATATAAATTCTATTCCATTGCAGTAGTCAATAGGTTACACTCATCCATGACAAACCTATTCAAAAAATCTCCAATTCACTTCTTCTAAGAGAGGAATATAAACTTTGGACGTTGTGTTACTTCAATTTAAGATAGTAATGAACATAGCCCAAATTTGTCATTTCAAATTCTTTCATCAGTTCTTTATTTGCGGATGCAATGTAGTTCTCATTGTTTTGTGTCAATAGAAGATCATCTATATACACCGCAAGGTATACAACTATTTTTACAACTTTCTTGACAAACAAAGTTACATCATCAAGAGCATAATGTTTGAAATTGAATTTCATAAGATGCTCAGTTAACTTCCATACTAGGATCATGATGCTTACTTGAGGCCATACAAGGGTTTTACAAGCCTACATACTTTGTGTTCTCGACCCTTCATAACAAATCCTTCTAGTTGGGATATAAAACATTATCTTTCATATCTCCATTCAAGAAAGTAGTTTTACATCTATTTGATGGACTTTCCAACCATTTTGAGCCGCTAAGGAAAAGAGTGTCCCGATGGTAGACCATTTTACTATGGGGGAAACAATCTCCTTATAACCAACCCCTTCCTTCTGTGTAAAACATTTTTCCATAAGCTTGGTGTTTAGTCAATTTAGTGTGTCCTAAATTTCTACATTAGTTATCAATCCAGGATTCGTAAACTGATGAAGTGTGGCGCACTATATGTGCAAGACAACCTCTTTCTTAATTTTTATCAATTTTATCTTGTTTTTAGGGGTTTTATCTTGGTTTGTCTCCTAATGCAAATGATAATCCTATTCCTAAGTTTTAAGAATATGTTAGAAGGCAAGTTTGGGTATAGATTTTAAGGCAATTATTTCCTGTATAATGATTTCCAGAACTTAACACTTCAAAAGGTCTTAAAACATACTAGTGATGAAATTAATACTTGAACAAGAATGAAAATGTGCTGCTATTCAAATCAAACAAATAATGAATTACTGATCATGAAATCATTATCTCTGCTTCTTATCTAAATACAGAAAGAAAAATGAGTTAAGCTAGTGCACTCAACAAATCAAAAACTTCAAACTAATAAAAGTAAAATCAATTCACTTCATTCATAGTCTGATAGCTCGCCAAGTAGTCTAAGCTATGGCTTTAGGAGATAACGTCAATGATATGAGCAAGTTGATATCTAGCTGCAGAAAAGTAAAACTAAAATCAAATCACATCATTCATAGTCTGATAACTCGCCAAGTATTCTAAGCTATGGCTTTAGGAGATAACGTCAACGATATGAGCAGTTTGATATCTAATTGCAGAAAAGTAAAACTAAAATAAAATCACATCATTCATAGTCTGATAGCTCGTCAAGTAGTCTAAGCTATGGCTTTAGGAGATAACATCAATGATATGAGCATTTGATATCTAAACTAACTAACAAAGCAAGTGAATAAGACTAAAATCAAAGCATAACTAGAATTAAAAAAAAATCTAAGAAAAGCAAAGTCAACAGAGAGGCTAATCTCATGTCACTAGTTATTGCAAAAATTGTATGAAATTGCTCGGGCCTACTCTATCCTGAAACACACACATTGATTAGCATTAGCAACAATATACAAAGCTTGAAAAATCATGTGCAGGAATGAAATGTTAATACCATAACAAATGAAATATACACAGGTGGATAACTATGAAATATGTGCAATGGCAATAAGGAAACAATACATAAAACTTTACAACAATAAGGAAAACAAAACCTCAGCATGTAGGGGCCCTTTGCATGGCCTTGGTCAACAGGTTATTAGTCTAGGATTATTCTCACGCAATCATATAAAACAAAGTCTAATTATATTGCAAAATAGAGGAAGAATCCTCTCATTACAGCAGCAAGACCAGTCCATGACATAGTACAAAGACTAACAGCAAAACGACAGAAAAAAACTAACTAGTTCTATGCGTATGCAAACGCATTATTTATAAGGGAAATTTCATAACAGTTTTCCTATGAAACATCTTCGATTGAGGACATGTAAAAGGACAACATCTGTAAGCTTAGCATAATGGTTGTCAAGATTATTCAATCTATCAAAAGTGGCTATTGGATTCGCATCGTGGGGCAGTCTACAGCTGTCAAGATGAACCCCATGGCTCTAGGAATGGTTTTGGATCCTTCACATGTTTTGAAAATAGGATGCTTTGAAAACAAAGTCCTGTTACCATAGGACTCCTTCGTTTGACCACTGTTTGACCACCGTTGACCACAGCTTTCTTTAATGAATCCGGCTGAACCAATAGGACCTGATCCATGTCCAGGTCATTCTTAACTTGCCCACATGCCTTGTTTTGCTTGATGACACCTGCAACCTAGAGTTTAACAAAAACAACTGCGGAAAGTGGTTGCATTCCGCAACTAATGAGAAAAATTTAAGTCAAACAACAAACACAAAAATATAGTTAGAAACCCACTTAAATGCTCCTTTAGAATCAATATGCAATGATGTTTGATAGCTTATGAGGTACTAGTGAGGAGAAAAAGTCTAGGAAAGTGTGTAGGAGAGATGTAGTTTCAGGGCTCAACATACTCCCATTGTGAAGGTGTTGCATGTCCCCATGCAACCAAAAATTTTACCATCTTCCCTTTAATTCATGTGTTTTGAGACCTCTACTAACACATCCAGTTTTCTTCTCTTCTTTCTTGGCACCACTATCATTCTAGGCTTTCTCATGAGGCACCTGAATTTGAGGGTTGACAAGAGCTCTGCTCAACCTCTTGCTCTTTTTCTTCAATTTCCTATTCTTCTTCTGCCACAACTCAATATGCAACATAGTGTTGTCGTGAATAATTTTATCCAACCTGCTTTGTTCCTTCAATGTTTTATTTTCTCTTTTGATGTGTCTATTTAGGACCTCTAGTTCAAAAACTTCCTATTTTAGTGATTGGATTAGATCTTCCTGTGCTGCATTAGGCTAGGTAGATGAAGTGCCTAGATCTGTGGCAGTCTTCTCCAACGACTCAATATAATCATACATTTCCTGCTGGTTTGGATCTATCTCAAGTGTAGTCTTTCTTAGGCTGTCTTCAAAATTTGGCTGAGTAGCATTGTTCTCAAAATCTGGCTGAGAAGGACTGAACTCAAAATTTGATTGAGGAATAGGAGTATGGTGTGGGCTATGGCTAGGAGGGATTGTTGGAGGCTGTTCTAGTGTTTCCCCTCTTAAATCAATGAAGTGGGGCCCTTTAGTTTGTACTTTCCTCAATTTCCCTTTAAGTCTGGAGCTCCTCCTTAAATTTTGTGAGCTAGTGTCTTCTTTTTCCACACTCTATTTTTCTTTCCCTTTCCTCTTTTCTACAGCTGATTATTCCTGAAGATAAACTAGTCTTTCAGAAAGTATTTGGTGGTCCTCTTCTAAGGAAGGTTCTGGGGTTTGATAGATAGCTTCAATGTTTCTTTTCCCCTTTAATTTTCTTTGCTTCCTATCCTCAGTTCTTTCCTTCCTACTTTTAGACAACCTCTCTTCTTGATTAATTTATTTAACTATGTTAGTAGGAGTGTCCTGAATTCTCACACTTGTTTTCTTTCTCCTAATTTTCCTTACTGAGCTACTCTCGGGTGTTTCAGGTGGATCTTGAAAGAAGTTTCTAACCAAAAACTCTTCCCAGGTGTCCTTCTTTTCCTTCAACTGTTTTTCAATCAAATTTTTCACAAGCCAGTGATGGTACAGGTGGGGTTCTATGCCCTCCAGATTCTTTTGGACAGTTATGGACATGTTTTTTCAGACTATTCAATAAAAGTAAGGAAAATTAATGGTTTGATTTTCTAGAAAATTCATTGGCAACCGGGTGTGGTACATATGCATGGACCCAGATCGTCCTTCACATGTAATAAACTTTTGGGTTATCAATAATAGACTGGCCCAATTTTCTTCTAAAGCAGAGATAGGGATTCCACGTTTGAAAATGGTTATATCCATGCCTAGATTGCGTAGGATAACCCTCCAAGCCCTCTCTTCAAAGCTTTTGTTTTTGAACCACTGTTCCCCCACCTGTGGGAGTTCCGTTGCAGCTACTATAGATGCCTCTATGACAAAAATTTATGGTCTCCAACCTCAACTTCCACGCCAGTAAAAGACCTCGTAAAAGTCTTTGTAACTTCTTTATTGTAACCTCTGAATTTTTAGATGAACTGTAGCCACCGTGCCTTCCTTAGTATGCTTTTCAATTGCGTATACCCCTCCATGAATTTGGGCCCTTCTGGTTCTACTCTTAACAAAAGACCCATTCCTTTCCCCTACCTTAAAATACGTCCGCGTGAGTAATGGATGAGGGGAGGTGAAACAACTGTGTTAGTGGGGAATGGAAAAGGTTTATGGAGAAAAACCAGTAGTCGTAAACGAAAGAGCAGAGAACAGGTAATGAGAATGAGTTCTCGGGGATGTAAACAGGCCAGAAATGACAAACGGAATAGTATGGGAATAGAGTGAACTCGGTTTTTGAGATAGAAGGTTGCAGAATAGGCATGAGTATGTTTTCAAAATGGCTGTGGATTTGTGTGGCGGGGAAGAGCCATGATCAGATAGGTTACGTCCTCATAATTACCCGGTTCGGCAGGTGCAATGCCAACGTACCAATAAACACGAGTTAAATTCGGAGGTTGATCATAAGGCCATTTAAAACTTAATGCAAGGTTCATGGAGGAATCGTGTAAAGGTCGTGGAGTGGTTATGGAAGCTATCAATGCTGATCATTACATATAATGGAGCCGTGGTTTCATAACTATATAGAATGTGCTTTAAAATGCTATTTGAAATGAATCTTACTCATACCTTGGAATTTTTACCACTTTCGTCCATTAACCTTTGATTAGATGCTTCCTACTGGTGCTTTAGGTGCTTTATATCTTCAACATATTTTCCTTTGTCATACCTGCATTTGGTTCCTGTTATTTTTTGGGTTAACATCTGACTGTTAGTGCTAAATAACAGAGTGTTAACTGTGGAATCAACAACTAGCAGTGGAATCAGTTTGTAGCTGTGAAAACTGACATAGTGGACATATGAATGAATGGAGATGGATGAATCATGGCTGAGTGAATGAAAACTGGTCATGAAAGGACTTTTATTGGCGGAATACGATGATAAAATGAAATGAGATGAAGTGAAGTGAAGTAAAATGAAGTGAAGTGGAGTGAGATGAAGTGAAACGACATGAGACTTACGAAATGAGAGAGACTTTTTTTTTTTTTGGAAAATATAGGGCGTCAGCAAGTTTTGATTTTTGCCCTGTAATTTCTGTATAAGACTCCCAATCAGTGATTGATTTTCAGGCTTATACAAAGTTTTTTTTTTTAATTAACAGAAAAAGAACAAGGACTAAGCTGGTGGAGAAGAAGGATTATTCTTCACCAGCCTTATTGCGGAATTATCCTAAAAGATTTCAACAAATTCCTCCTTTGAGAGTGGCTTATGATAGATATTTAATCTGTGTCTGTCCACAATAAGAGGAGTTTGATATTCATCAATAGTTTTGATTCTTACCGCTCCATTGCTAAAGACTTTGTCAATCCCATATGGCCCAAGCCAATTAGTCTGAAATTTACCTTTGAAATCTTTGAACTTGGAATCAAATAGCAATGATCTCCTTCTTGAAACTTTTTCTCTTTGATGTATTTGTCATGCCACTTAGCTCTTTGATATTGAACTAGATCAGTTCTTAGGATTGCCTCTTGTCTGATCTCATCTAGTTCATTCAACTGCTCCATTCTATGCTTTTGGGCTTCTGATAGATCCATTCCCAACTAAACTGCCATCTTGAAATTTTTAACTTGGAACTCAATGAGGAGTAGGACTTCTTTCCCATAAACAAGTTCATAGGGAGATTGTCCTATTGTATTCCTCCATGTAGTTCTGTAGGCCCATAAGGCTTCAGGAAGCCTTTCTGCTCAATCTCTTCTGTGTAGATGAACAATCTTGGTAATGATGCCTTCAAGAACTTTGTTTGTAGACTCCACTTGACCATTTGCTTGCGGATGGTAACGAGTAGATTTTCTATGCTTGACTTTGTATTCTTCCATCAACTTCTCCACCAGGTTGGATGTGAATTGACCTCCCTGATCTGTCACAATTTCCCTAAGAACACCAAACCGAGTAAAAATATCCTCATAAAGAAAACTAATAACTGAATGTTCAGTAGCAGAAAATAATGCTTTGGCTTCTACCCATTTAGTGACATAATCAGTACCA
>APFE030054500.1:42418-121875 GCA_000404065.3 Pinus taeda
ATGTCCTAAAACAATACCTTCAGTAAACATCATAAAGCATTTTTCATGGCTTAATGAAAGGTTTGTTTCTTTACATCTTATAAGGACTTTTTCCAAATTTTCTAATGCCTCTTCAAATGCATCACCATAAACTATAAAATCATCCATATATACCTCTACACAATCATGGATTAGATAAGAAAAAATTCCTAGTACTGCTCTTTGGAATGTTGCGGGTGCATTACATAATCCAAAAGGAAGCACTCGATAAGCAAAAGTTCCCCATGGAAAGGTAAAGGTGGTCTTATTCTAATCTTCAGGTGCTACCTGAATTTGATTATACCCACTAAAACCATCGAGAAATGAGAAGTACTTTTTGCCTTCTAATGTATCTAATACTTGATCGATAAAGGGCAAAGGAAAGTGATCCTTCAAAGTTGCTTTATTCAATTCCCTGTAATCAATGCATACCCTCCATTTACCATTCTTTTTAGGTACTATAACCAAAGGAGAAATGCATCGGCTATCTGAAATTGGATAAATGAAGTTTACAATGAGTAGTTTTTTGGAGCTCTTCTTTTATTATCTCCCTAAGATTTGGATTCATCCTTCTCTAAGGTTGTCTGATTGGTCTACTGTTTTCCTTGATATAGATATGATGGATGCAAGATTTTGGTTAGTTCTTCCTGTTGTGGCTTTTCCAAATTTTTGTTGATATCCAATGTTTTACCTAGAAAAATCTCAATGGTAGAACTAGTGAACTCTTCCATAGAGTAAAGAGACATTTGTCTTGATGATAAATACTCAATGTCAGAATCTAACTGAAATTGTGTGTGGTCATATTTTGAAGGTGTTTCAAAATTTTCTAATGTGTTCAAAATTTGACTATTTTCACTAATTTCAGAAATGTAAAGACAGGTTGTATACTGTCCTCATCATCGACCCATTCATTTTCTCCTACTTCTGTAATTGCTTTTGCTGGAGGATACAAATTGAATTTCCTTGTCGAACTACCATCATAAATGTACATATCCCCAGATCTACAACTAATGAAAGCATCAGTTGTGGCTAGCCAAGGTCTTCCTAAGATGAGTGGGTGCCCTCCTAAATTACTCTTGGGATTCAAAATCATAAAATCTACAGATATTCCCAAGAATCTAAGGAGACTGAAATATCTTCTAGTACACGATCTGGTTTGATTATTGATTTGTCTGCAAGTTGTAGTAAGGTGGGTGTAAAAAGAAAATTAGGAAGTTTAAGTTGTTCCATAGTCTGTCTACTCATAATGTTGATAGCAGCCCCTAAGTCAATCAAAGTGTTTGGAATTTCTATCCCATTTATATGTGTCTTGACAATTGGACTTCCTGGATCTACATACTTCTGCATGGTAATTTTTCCCATCATGATATCTACAATTTTTCCTACCAGGTGGATTCTTCTTGTATCTCTTGGTTTCCTTCCTGATCTTTTGAGACTCAACTCCTTTTTTGTTTTTGCTAGAATAGGAATCCCTCTAATGGCTTGTAGCAAGGGAATCTTGATACAGACATTATTTAATTCATCTAGAAAATCATAGTCAGGCAACAAGATTTGTTTTTCCACCCTTTGTCAATTTGTAATCTTTCAGGGAAAGGAGGTGTGAATGAAGATGCAGGTTTCTCAACTATAGGAGTTGTGGGGGTTGAATCTTTTTCTTTGTATTTTTGAATGATTGGGTTTTGAATAAATGCTTCCTCAAAACCTTTATTGACTTTAAGAGAATCCTCCTCAGAAGTACCTTGCTCTTGAACATCTATAGAAAGTTTTTCTAAAACTCTACCAGATCTGAGTTGAACATCATTAAGAGGAACAATCATATAGGCAGGAAATTGTTGTCCTTCTACCATGTAAGCATTCTGAGGATTTTTATTGTTGGTATTTGGCAATGACTGAGCTGGTAGTTGATTTTCTTTTTGTTGAAATGGAAGCAAGAGTTGAGGATTTGGATTTTTTTGAGAAGGTTGTTGTTGTGGAAATGGCAATGAACGTTGTGGATTTTGATTTGGAAGTTGTGGAGTTTCTTGATTTTGAAAAGATGGAAGATATTGATAAAATTGAGCAAATCTCCCATAAGGATTTGGCATCCCTTGTGCCCATGATTGATATGAATTTTGAGGTTGGAGCCAAGGTTGTTGCTAAGAATTCCAATTTGGCGGGGGCTAAAAGTGCATAGGGTTGTTAAATCCTTGATTTTGTTGCCCCTTCCAAGGTCTTCTTGAAACAAAATAAAGGGACTTTACTGAATTTGGATCTTCTTGAAAGACACCTTTGAGCCCAGGGATTGAAGGATAATCCTTGGTCTCATGACTTTCTAAGAAAATCATACATGTTTCTACAAATTTTTCATCCAAGGGGCATTCTCTTAGAGAATGTTTCCTCCTACATTTTGGACAAAAGATGGCCAAGGCGTCAACTTCTGTTTTCTACTTGTTTTGTATTTTAAGGGTGTCTAGTTGTTCACTAAGGCTCCCTAGAATATCAATTTTAAATTCATCAAGCATATTGCCAATCTCTACCCTACTTACTGATCTAGTTGCAGATTTGTTTGCTCTAATAAGAGAAGGATCTCTAGGCCCTTTTCCCATTTTAGATTTTCCTCTCAAGAGATGGACAAATAGTTCTGCGATGTCACGAAGTGGAAGTTGAGAAATATCTCCCTTCCCCATCATGTTTAAAATATCTATCCATTCATCTCTAATGGATTTCAATAGAAGGGCTTTCAAGTTTTCCTCGTCTAAATTACTCATTTTTTCTCTCTTTAAGTTGTATTGAAATCTTTCAAGTAAATCCTCCAAGTTTTGTCTTCTTTTTGCATCATTTTGAATACCTCATCCTTATGATTGGTGGCATACAATAGTCCAGGTATCTATCCAAAAATGTTTGTTTCATATCATTCCAAGTCCTAATAGATTGAGTGAACAATCCCATGAACCATTTCAAAGTGGCTCCTTTCAATGTTGAAGGAAACTGCTTGAGTTTTTGAGAGTCTTCCATATAGTCATAGGTTCAGCACAAGACTTCAAACTCAAAGAGAAATGTTTCAGGATCCTCACTTCGCAACCCATAAAGTTTGGGAGGACAAATGGTGAGATGTTTTTCATTGTTGCATGGGTTTCCTCATCAACTATAGGAATCCAAATAAGTTATCTCCTTCCCTATTTCCCCCATTATTACCTCTACCTCCACCATTGTTGCCTCCATTATTTCCTCTTCCTCTACCTCTACCCCCTCCTCCAAATCCATCTTCTACTTCCTCTGTCATGATAGTTTCCTCAGAGTCTTCTGGTTCTTCTATCAAGGATGGACGAGAGAGAGTTTCTCCCTTTCCTTTTTCTTCAGGTGATTCTACTTCTTTGATTACAATATGTTCCCTTGTAGAAGTGAAGAAAGGTTCTTCTCCTAGATCAGATTTTGTAGATAGTATGGGGGAATCCTCTAATTCAGCTGCTGCTCTTTGAATTCTAGGAATCCTAAGGCTGGGAGTAGATGGAGGTGAATCTTTTCTATGCCTTGATGTAGCCGGAGTTATGAAAATCGAACTCTTGGCCCTAGCTATAAACCTTCCCCTAGAATCTTTTGCTCTATGCATGTCATTTTTTATTTTTTTATTTTTTCTTTCAAGTCGGGCTAATAATTCTCTTTTTGATCTTCCAAATCACACTAGGTGCAAGAAGAGAGCATAATCAAGAAATTATTGAATTAATAACTCTCTTTTTTCTGATCCTCTAGATCACATTACGTGCAAGAGGAGAGCATACTTCAAGGAATTATCAATTTTCCCTTTCTTTTTTTTCGTGTAAGAGATTGGCTACCTAGTTACACTTCCTCGGCAATGGCACCAAAATGTTTAGTAAATTTAGTGTGTCCTAAATTTCTACATTAGTTATCAATCTGGGATTCGTAAACTGATGAACTGTGGCACACTATATGTGAAATACAGCCTCATTCTTACTTTTTATCAATTTTATCTTGTTTTTGGGGGTTTTATCTTGGTTTGTCTCCTAATGCAAATGATAATCCTATTCCTAAGTTTTAAGAATACGTTAGAAGGCAAGTTTCGGTATAGATTTTAAGGCAATTATGTCCTCTATAATTATTTCCAGAATGTAACACTTCAGAAGGTCTTAAAACATACTAGTGATGAAATTAATACTTGAACAAGAATGAAAATGTGCTGCTATTCAAATCAAACAAATAATGAACCACTGATCATGAAATCATTATATCTACTACTTATCTAAATACAGAAAGAAAAATGAGTTAAACTACTGCACTCAACAAATCAAAAACTACAAACCAATAAAAGTAAAATCAATTCACTTCATTCATAATCTGATAGCTCACCAAGTAGTCTAAACTATGGCTTTAGGAGATAACGTCAATGATATGAGCAAGTTGATATCTAACTGTAGAAAAGTAAAACTAAAATCAAATCACATCATTCATAGTCTGATAACTCACCAAGTATTCTAAGCTATGGCTTTAGGAGATAATGTCAATGATATGAGCAGTTTGATATCTAATTGCAGAAAAGTAAAACTAAAATCAAATCACATCATTCATAGTCTGATAGCTTGCCAAGTAGTCTAAACTATGACTTTAAGAGATAACGTCAATGATATGATCAATTTGATATCTAAACTAACTAACGAAGCAAGTGAATAAGACTGAAATCAAAGCATAACTGGAATTAAAAAAACCTAACAAAAGTAAAGTCAGCAAAAAGGCTAATCTCATGTTACTAGTTATTGTAAAAATTGTATGAAAATGCTCGGGCCTACTCTATCCTAAAACACACACACTGACCAGTGTTAGCAACAATATACAATGCTTGAAAAATCATGTACAGGAATGAAATGTTAATACCATAACAAATGAAATATACACAAGTGGATAACTATGAAATATATGTAATGGAAATAAGGAAACAATACATAAAACTTTACAGCAATAAGGAAAACAAAACCTCAGCATGCAGGGGCCCTCTGCATGGCCTTGGTCAACAAGCTATTAGTCTAGGATTATGCTCACGCATTCATATAAAAAAAGTCTGATTATATTGCAAAACAGAGCGAGAATCCTCTCATTACAACAACAAGACTTGTCCACGACACAATACAAAGACTAACATCGAAACAACAAAAAAAAACTAACTAGTTCTATGCATATGTAAATGCATTATTTATAAGGGAAATTTCATAACAATTTTCCTATGAAACATCTTCGACTGAGGACACGTAAAAGGACAACATCCATAAGCTTAGCATAATGGTCGTCAAGATTATTCAATCTATCAAAAGTGGTTATTGGATTCGCATCATGGGGTAGTCTACAGCTGTTAAGATCAACCCCATGGCTCTAGGAACAGTTCTAGATCCTTCAAGTGTTTTGAAAATAGGATGTTTTGAAAACAGAGTCATGTTTCCGTAGGACTCCTTCGTTTGACCACTGTTTGACCATCGTTGACCACAACTTTCCTTAATGAATCCGGCTGAACCAATAGGACCTGATCCATGTCCAGGTCATGCCTAACTTGCCCACATGCCTTGTTTTGCTTGATGACACCTGCAACCTAGAGTTTAACAAAAACAACTGCGAAAAGTTGAATCAACTGTGGAAAGTGGCTACATTCCATAGCTAATGAGCAAAATCTAAGTCAAATAGCAAACACAAAAACATAGTTAGGAACCCACTTAAATGCTCTTTTAGAATCAATATGCAATGATGTTTGATAGCTTATGAGGTACTAGTGAGGGGAAAAAGTCTAGGAAAGTGTGTAGGAGAGATGTAGTTTTAGGGCTCAACACCTGGCTTTGTGTTTGTCAAGTGAGCCACCTACTTTATACTTATTCTCGAAAAACCACTTGCAACCAATCGGTTTGGTACGAAATGGAGGATTAACCAAATTATAGGTGTCATTCTTTGTCAAAGCATCATATTCTTTTTGCATCTCTTATTTCCATTTATCATGAGAAGTGACTTCTTTGAAGGAAGTTGGTCCACAATCTGTAGAAAAATTTAGCTCACAATCATATGAGGCATCCATATCAATAGGTGATCAGGATTGTCTACATCACATCCATTTTTCTAACAAAACTCCTTGTTCTTGTCCTTCCAACCTCATCAGGACGAACACTTTCAAGGGTTTTTGTCATCCATTTTGGAGGACCTTTCTGAGATGACCTGGGCTACTCAGTTGATTGCGATGGGGATGAATCCAAATTTAGCCTCCCAATTATGTCAATCATATCACTCAAAGTGTCATCTTGATAAGTGGATGGAGCTTCATGTGGGGGAGAGAGTACTTTAGAAGGAGATTCCATAGATTGATACAGTATAGGGATCCCTACTTCAAGATGTGGAATCTCATTATAAAACTATTGAAAAGATTTTTCATGTCCGAATTTATCTAACTGATAAAACTATAGCTCAACAACATTGACAGTCTTGGAAGGTTCAAGAAAGATAACATTACTAGATATTATAAACTTCTTATTAACTTTGTTATAGAGACAGTATGATTTGGAGGTATTTGAGTACCCCAAGAAGATACATTTTTGACTGCTTACTCTAAGTTTGTTTCTTTGTTCCTTAGGTATCAAGGCATCACAGATGGAACCAAAAACCCTAAGATGCCTCACCGAAGATATGTGCCCATACAACATTTCATAGGGAGTCTTGTTGTTTATATCATGAGATGGATACTTATTCTTTATTTAAATAACACATATAACCACACCATCCCAAAACATCAGCTTAACATTCTTGAAGAACATCATCGAACATACCATATTTAAGACTGTCTTGTTCATTCTTTCAACTTCTTCATTATGTTGGGGATTATAAGGCATAGTAGTTTGATGTCTGATCCCATGCTGGAAAAGATAGTTTTCAAATTCATTTGAAGTATATTCTTTTCCATTATTACTACAAATACATAGAATATGAGATTGTGCATCATTTTCAATCCATATATGAATGTTCTTGTATGTTTCAAAAGCTTAAGATTTTTTCTTCAATAAATAAACCCAAGACATTATGTTGTAGTCATCAATAAATGTCATCATATATTTACTACCATTTGCATAAGAAATAGGAATTGGGCCTCATAAATCATCACATTTCTTTGCCAAGATACAAGCATCACATTGCTTAAGTTTCCTAGGAATTGTAGGCAAACTAGTAACACCATTTTTCTTCAACAAACGAAGGTTGTCATAGTTCAAATGTCAAAATCAAGCATGACACAAAAGACTTGATGTAAGTGTACCTTCATTATAGTGAGAATTGTATGAAAATTTTTGTGCATGAGCAGATGTTCATTGTAGCTTCAGTAGTCTTTATTCTTCTATCCCAATCATGAAAAGTGATTGATCCAATGCTTTTCTGACCTCAACCTTGCCATCAAATGATCTGATGCTAAAGAGATAAGATGATCATTAGGTGATAAGACCAAGGAACAATAGATTGCAACAGAAGATCAAAGATCAAGATTGCATGAATGCTCCATCTGATTCACAACCCTTTGCAGGGTGAATATGAAGAAAAAAGGATATCTCTCATGAAGATGAATTATTTTCACATCTTGTTGTAGCAGCTACAACCACCCTCCAAAATTTTGCCTTAGCTTTGTGTTGGAGCCTCCCTACCGAACATCCTCAGAAGCATGTCTTGCAGTGTCAAGCACATCAATTTTAGTTGTTTCATAGTCTTGTCAGACTGTGCATGCAAGTTTATTCCACCTCCTTTGCAGGTTGATTTCCAGATTTTGTGTCAGTTGATAGTTTATCAGCTCCCTCTGGAAATTGTGCAATTCTGGAGGGGAACCAACCTTCCCTCTAGAAAATTGTGCAAACCAAGTGAAACACCCACCTGGGCTCCAAAATTGCACAATTCTTCCTCACAAGTATTCCTCTAAAAAATTGAGCAATTCATCCTAAAAAAGTTGCTCAGCCCAGAGATTGTGCAATTCTGGGAAACAGTCACCCGCTGCTCCCAGAAATTGCACAATGCATCTGGGACAAATAGCCCAACAACTAGCAAAAATTGCACAAATCAACTAGGCAACTTGATTGGTTTAGAAATTGCGCAATGTAGTCAAACAGGCTTCCTTGAGAAAATTGCGCAATCTGACCCAAGAAAGTTGCTCAACCCATAAATTACGCACTCCTGGGAGACAATCACCTGTTCCTCCCAGAAATTGTGCAATCCCTCTAGGACAACCATCTTCTCTCAGCCTAGAAACTGCACAAATCCCTCTCCTAGGATCGCAGACCGATGCATGTGCCTTCAGCTTGATCGACTCCCTCCGAGACTGAGCAAAACTAATTTGCATACATGGACTACTTTTCCCAAGGAATCATGCAAAGGAATCCCTAGATTTAGGGCTCTATTTTTAGCAGTTGGAGGTTACATGCATGGATCACTTTAGAAACCTCCCGCCAAGTGTTGTTTTTCCTATATTTGTGGCATGCACGTCACAACCTTGATTCTATCAAAACTCATTTTCCTAACATTGTAGAGCTCATTCCTTGCATTGATATTACAACTTTGACATCCCACATCGCATCTAGGAGTCATCAGCACATTCAGCTCAACTGTTTCGGGGTAAGCCCACTTCTCATATCTTTCATTGTGTTTTTGTCACTTTTTATGTTTCGACTTGTATGAATGTTATCTGCTTCATTTATGTGAATGCTTGTCGTTGTTTGCATGCATGTTAGCTTGTAAAAGCATCATTTCAGTTTTCATTTGCATATCACTATTTTCGCATGCATGACATTATTCTTGCACTGATGGTCATCGTCGTGGTGAATGGGTTCAGACACATGCATGCATCCCATTTTCTGAATCCTTCACTTACTGTTTGCATGAATAATCATTCACTCTTGTTTGCACTCATCTCATCATGCATTCATATTTCTCATGTTTTTAGTCGCTTGTCGGTTGGTCTGGGCTGCCTTGGCCTGTATTGTGCCTTGCCTGGCTAGCATTGTGCATTTCCGGAAGTGAGGACTCTACTTTCCCTCCATAGATTATGCAAGTCTAGCCTAACACTAACCTCCAGGCTTTCATTACACAAGTCTTGGAGGCACTGTCCTGCTGGCCCCAAAAATTTCACAATGCAGTTTGCTGGTTGCATGTCACTGCTGACTGAAATTGCACATTGCACAATTTTAGTCCTCAAAAGGCTAGGCTGGATAGCCCGGACTATGCCTTGCACGGTTTTGGCAATTAGTCTCTCGACCTCTTGACAGAAATTGTGCGACCTTCACGATCAATCACACAGGTATGTTGCATATCAGTCCTCTAGTTAATTTTGGTTTTCAACTGACATATTTCTTGCCATGAGTGTTGCTATGCCTCTAGGTATCACATGTGTCATCTGCCTCCTAGGAGCATAGGTACAATGGATTCTAGGAGAGCAGAGTCAAAGACACCACTAAGAGCGCATTTGGTGATGTAAAAGATCAAGTGTCTATGGACTTGCCTATCTAGGAAGACATCAAGTTATTCATGGACAAGGATATCAAGATGAATGGAAATAACATCACAACAAGTAGCACCATCAGCAGTAGTAGAAGGTAGCACACCTGCACATGACAAATGCAAGAGTAAGGTTGTTGGCAGCATAGAGGTGGAGCAATTCTACAAGTTCAAAGCAGATCCACTGATGACGAAAGAAGCTTTTGAGATCGAGGCTATGAGGTGATGGCACGACATGTAGATCACATGAAGGCAGAGAGAGAAACAAAGAAGGAGTTGCATGTGCTGAAGCAATAACTCATGGAAGAACATGAGCTACACATACGAGAGAATTAGTTACATCATGAACAGGTATACCAGGGGGTGAAACATGCACAAACGGATGAAACTGTGCTCATACAAGTTATAGATCCATCCCAACAGCTGGCACGGAGAAGACAATGTGAGAAGTGTTGTTGATTGCATGCAACGGAATTCAGCAGCATGCATGTCATTGTGCACAGGCATGCAATCCCACCCATTTTGCACACCCACCGACATGAAGACAAGAAGAAAGTTTTACTTGAGTTGAACATGTACTTCAACAAGTTGATGTGCATGGTCACCAACACACACTTGGAGATCACCATAGAAACTATGCATCAATATGTTTCTGGTCCAACCACACTCAAGACAATGATGCACATGCTATCAAATGAGTTGGACTGAGGGGCCATATCATTGTACCTAGATGCAATGGAGGCAAGACTTCGCTTTTAGTAGGATGTCACCATTGAGCACATGGACACCATCATGGACGACCAAGCTTGGCATCAGTTTGCCACCATCAATCATCACAAGGATGTCGAAGAGTTGGTCTTACCACAATGGTCTGAGTGTTAGTGATGTCTTGCATGGCTTCCTCAAGCCTATTTTGTCTCACATGAGTACATGTGAAAATTTTAGGTAACATCTTGTCAAGTGGAACTTCAAGTGTCAATAGTTGAATGTAACAAACATAGAGTAGTTGAAGAGTCATGAGGGTAGGTGAACAATCATAAAGGGGAATGTCAAGGGCCACCCCACCCTTTGCTATATATAATCCATCATAACTCATTGTATAGGCTTTTGGTCAACAAAGCTTCCAATAGGAGTATCTCAGAGAAAGCTTGGACAGTATTGTAATGATCCTTGGCTTCTCCACTGTGCAGAGCTAGTATATCTCCTTGGAGGAGCATGCGACAGTGACTATAACGTTCCGCAATCGGAACTAGTGGTTGGTCATGGTTGTACTATATGACTGGAACTTTCACTTCTTAATATAATAGAACCAACACATTTCATGAATATGTTGTTATTTTATCTCATCTAATTTGTCTACTCTAATAATATATGTATCTTTTTTCTTATGTATGCATGTATGGCTTTCCTATATAAGTATGTATGAATCTTACTGAAATGTGTTGTTGGTTTAACCATCACTTTGGATTGCTAGCTCACTTGCTTTCCATTTTGTGATGCATCTTTGCTCGTGTGTTCCCTTCTTAACTCTGTGCTTTCACAGGTTTCCAAGGGGCACACTAACCTCAACCCCCGTGTGTTAGAAATTCTCATGCAACTTCCTTGACTGATTGCATATGTCACACCCTTTCTACTAACAGGGACATCTTTCTTACCTCTACGCACCATCGTAGTCAAGGCCATACCGTACGACCCACTGTTTGGGCTCCTACACCAAACAGTTTGAGGTCTAGTTGGGACATCTTACAAGGGAGATCCTCTGACATGTTGTCGAGTCCAACACTGTCAACTTTTTCGTGATAGGAGGGCCAGATGACAAGCTGAATGTTTTGAATCTCTGCATATCTATCATGACTAACTACATAGTTTCTCTTCCATAGTGTATGTCTTATGGAAACGACTTCAAAATCTCCAAATAGATCTTAGATAACTTGTCACATAAAACATATGATGGTGGAGGCTATGTAGCCTTGGTTGGGCACGCGGTCAGTGTTGTACACGCGGTCAGCATTGTAGGCTCATGCGAAAGACATGGAATCTTTTAAGAATGCATGACCTGCATGTTGTTCGTCTACACGCTTCAAGGGAACCCATTTCGCTTGTGTGCCACGCTGCCTGAAAAATATATTCCTTCTTGTTAGGGTCCAACCCTAACCCCCTTATTTATGTAATAGGGTCGAGTCATAGTTATAATTAATTAAAGAGTCAATAAATCCCATATTAATAATTGTAAATGGTTGACCCGCATTTAAAGAATGGACCACAGTTAGTTGCAAATGGGCCATGGTATTAGATAGATGGTATTAATAAGAACCATGGTACTGACCCATGGTATTGTATGTATGAATCCTATATAAAGGATAGAGACTCCCCTTGAGGAGCGTCATGTCTTATTTTGTAATTGAGCCCAGCTCTATTGGAGATTGCCCCCTCGAAGAGGCAAGTGAACATTGTTTTCCTTTCTGAATAATAAAATACGCGTTGTTATTTCTTATTGTTCTATGTTCTAGTTATATTTCTTCGCATACTTAGTATTTTGGTATCTTCCCGCAGGTCAAGAGCATAACAAGTGGTATCATAGCACTTTCCAAGGCTGGTGGGATTTCCATTTTTAGCATAATTTTTTTGGCTAGAGACATGTTCTGGCGTCTTTAATCCACAGGATGTGCTATTGAGCGCATAAACCTACAGATTTGGGGAGGCATGCATGCAGGAAATACAAGAGGTGATCACGCTTGTTGGACTCCCTTGTAACCCCTGTGGGTACCCCTTCAAGTAGTAGCACATTAGACAGAACTGCGCACGAACTGTCTTCCAAGTACCCTCTAGGTATATCAGAATCCCCCTAGGCTCTCTTGAAACCTCGCCATAGATAAACTTTCGGTCATCTTGTTGCTACAGTACACCGAGAATAGCACTCAAGGAGATTACTCGTGCATACGATAGGGTAGTTGGGTTGTACAACTAAGAGTATGGTTGATCCTCCTTGGTTAGTGCCCTGAAAGATTGGGTCAAGTACTACTGTCAGACCCTTATGTATATTGCGATCTGTAGCACCTGACACTCCTTGAGGCCATAGTTCCCTTGTCTCTCTCTAGATCACGCATCATCTTTGCCAGATCAGATCTAGTAGGTTGGGTCCTGTCATAGCTGCAACAATCAATTCCGCCATTTAGATCTCTCAGATCTGTTAGAAAATTAAATATTACGAAGCAATGGAACACATAAAATATTGCAGAAATATAAACACAGAAAATGCACAAAACAAGAGAGACACAGATATACGTGGTTCACCCAGTTTGGGCTACGTCCACCCCAAACAACCAGTCCTTCCTTTCTAATTATCCAACAAAATGAAAAGAACACAACCTACAGCAATCTGCTGTAATATCCTCTGTCTTCTCTCACAGTCTCACCTCTCTGTTCCTCTCACACAGAATACCATCTATCACGCCTCAATACAATGCGCTCATACAAAGAGAGGGGTTGCCTTATAGGGAAAAAACCCTAAACTAAAAACAAAGTTCTACCGTCCAGATCATCCGCCTAATGAACGGCTCAGATTGACTAGAAATTACTATACTTTTACAAGGCAAATTTACATTTGTTTTTAGCTTTCGGGGGCGCTGGCCCCGAGCCCCCATGGGGGGACCGCTGGCCCCCGGAACCTCCCAGCCGGGGGGGCGGCGCCCCCGCGGGGGGACAAGTCCCCCCCGCGGCCCCCCGCGTGGAGGGGTGTACAAAACTTCCTAGGGTATACATCCGGCTGAAACAAAGACCTCTGAACAATCATGCTCCACACACAACAAGATCCACCATTCAGATCTATCAAATCCGCCAATCAGATCTATCAGATCCTCCATTCAGATCTGGCAGTTTGGGTTCTGTAGCAATCACAACAATTAGATCTGCCATTCATATCTAGCAGTAGGGTTTAAATCACTACTACATTCCTACTCATACTCTACAGTTGAGGGTTTCACCAACAGATTTGACTATTTGTGTGGCTCCTATACCTAGGCGTGATTCTCGCAGGAAATTGGGTAGAATTAACATTTTTTGGAATTGGCTACTACAGTATTCCTAAGCAAGGAGTAAAACTCCTCCCTCCCGGGATTCTTATAAGAGACTTAGCCCATAAGAATCAGGTTGACAGGATAAGCAAGGTGGTACCATTCACTTGTCAACATCAAAATTTTGGGTGGTCCCATTTTTTTTTCACAGTAATGACAAGTGCACCGAATTGGTGCATGGTACAAACTAGAGCTCAAGCTATGGCCAATGGGAAGATCGACACCCATGAACAAAAGTTGGAGGCATTAACGAAGCAAATCCAGAACTTAAATGACATAATCACAAAAGGAAAGTCGGGGGCACAACAGAGGCATATGATTTTAATGAAAATCTTGAGGGCGAGTCTAGCCATTCTCTTCACTTCTATGGAAACAACCAACAGTCCCAGCTTCAACTACCCAAGCTGGACATGTATAAATTTGATGGCTCTCATCTGGCCATATGGCTAGCACAAATGGAGTAATATTTCACATTGGATCACATCAGAGATTATGCGATTAAACTCAGTGTGAGAAGCCTGTACTTGGACCAAGAAAGATGGCAATGGTGGCTGTGGCATCAACGCTGTTATGAAATGCCACTAACTTGGCAGATATTCTCAAAAGCTCTTTCTGATCACTTTGACCATGAATCGAACTTTTCGGGTCATCTTACTAAGCTCCGACAGACAGGCATAGTGCAAGAATATATTAAAGCCTTTAAAGAATTAGCCTTCCGCATAGGAGGTCTAGCAGATGAATTCTACTTGGAATGTTTTATCAGTGGTCTCAAAGACACCATAAAAGCCCACATCTGACACAACACCCAATCTCATGGCTGGCAGCTTGCAAGATAGCTCTTGAAGTATAACATGCGTTAGCGGTCCAGTCAAATCGTCCAAATTTCATAGCCAAGGGACGCCCCACCCAAGCTCCAAGCACTACCCAAACACTTAAGGTTCAAAAGGTGTCACCTGTGGAAACGGCAGAAAGAAGAAAGCAAGGATTGTGTTACTACTGTGATGAGAAATACTCCCCGGGGCATAAATGCAAGGAACCCAAATTCTTTCAAATTGATGCTACTAATCACAGTGCATCTAAGGAAGCCCCACAAATTGAGGGACCAGAGGTGGAAGATGAGGGCAACCAGCCAGACAATGAGCTCCCAGCTACACCTGAAGAACCAGTTATCTCGCTTCATGCTTTGGCAATAATTTCTTCTCCCCAAACTCTCAAAATAGAGGTTTTATTAAGCATCGCCCTGTAGTAGTCTTGATTGATAGTGGCAGTACGCATAACTTTATCCATAAAAAAGTCGCTAAAGCAGTGCATTGTTGTCAAATTAGTCTCTAATTTCCAGGTCCAGATTGCTGATGGGGGGACAATGAAATGTGAAGGCCGCTATGAAAATGTCAAACTTCAAGGGGGATTATCGCCTAAAGACCCAAATGTTTGCCATCAACATGGGGGGGTGTGACATTGTCTTGCATGCTGAATGGATCCGCACACTTGGCCCAATGACAATGGATTTCCAAGAGTTATATATGAGCTTCAAGTAAAATAACCACACACATACCCTCCGTGGACTCTAAGCATGTGCTCCTTTTATCATTAGCTCGCATAGGATGTAAAAATTGTTAAAAAAGGGTCACCATGGAGTTATAGCCCAATTTAATGCCATCTATGCCTTCGAACCCACTTCTATTCATATTCATCTTGAGATGCAACAAGTATTAAATAACCATTTGCAGGTCTTTAACAAGCCTCATGAGATTCCACCCTCGAGAGGGGAACATGATCATAGCATTGCTTTGGTCCCACGGGCACAACCACCAAATGTTCGCCCATATAGATATCATTTCGCCCAAAAGAATAAAATTGAAAAATCATCAAGGAACTCCTGGAAGCCGGTGTCACTCGTCCTGGCATTAGTCCTTATTCATCGCCTGTGGTCATGGTGCGCAAGAAAGATGGGGAATGGCGTATGTGTCTAGACTTCAGGGCCCTCAACAAGCCAACGATCAATGATAAATTTCCTATCCTAGTTGTTGATGATTTGCTGGATGAATTAAATGGGGCTCAATTCTTTACTAAGATTGACATTCACTCGGGCTATCACCAAATTCTCATGAAAGAAGTAGACATTCAAAAGACTGCTTTTCAAACTCATGAAGGCCATTATGAATTCCTGGTCATGCCATTTGGTCTCTATATTGCCCCATCTACTTTTCAAAACCTCATGAATCACCTGCTCAAACCATAACTCAGAAAATTTGTCCTTGTTTTCTTTGATGACATCCTCATCTATAGCCTCACCTGGGAAAAACATCTTCAGCATGTAGATCTGCTCTTGTAACTGCTCCGGAAGCATAAATTATTTGTCAAATTTTCCAAGTGCTCTTTTGGCATGGAAGAAGTTGAGTATTTGGGCCACATTGTGGGGCATTAAGGTGTTAGGGTGGATCCCAAAAAGATCCAGGCAATGCATGATTGGCCTCAACCAAAGACCTTGAAGAGCTTGAGGGGATTTTTGGGTCTCAGCAGCTACTATCGCAAATTTGTCCACAACTATGGTCACATTGTTAGACCCCTCACTCACCTTCTCAAGAAAAATTCATTCCTCTGGAATGATGAAGTGCAACAGGCATTTATAGCTCTCAAACATACCATGTGTTCCACTTCCATATTGGCACTACCGGACTTCACCAAATCTTTTGTGATTGAATGTGATGCTTCAGGTATGGATATTGGAGTTGTCTTAATGTAGGAAGGTCGACCCTTGGCCTTCACTAACCAACAAGTAAGTGGTACAAATATGGGACCATCTACCTATGAGAAGGAGATGATGGACATCTTACATGCAGTGGATACCTGGTGATCATACTTATTGGGGCGGCGTTTCCAAATCTGCACAGACCATCAAAGCCTTAAATATTTTTTGGAGCAATGCCTATCCTCGCCACAACAAAATAAATGGCGAGCCAAAATGTTGGGATATGATTATGAGATAATTTACAAGAAAGGGCAAGAAAATGTTATAGTGGATTCTTTATCACGCCAATTTTAGGAGGAAAGCACCCTGCTAGCAATCTCTCTTCCCATTCCAGAGTGGATTGAAGAGTCTCGCAAGGAATGGTTTTCATATCCTTTGTTCTCCCAACTCATTAATAAATTGTAGGCGGATCCAAACTCCACAGTGGGCTACTCTTGGTAGGATGAGATTCTTCACTACAAGGACAAAGTAGTGATATCACCAACATCCACCCTCAAAAGTCGCACTTTGGCAGAGTTGCACTCATCTCCCATTGCAGGCCATTCAGGCTTTCAGAAGACTTATGCTCACACTCGACGTTCATTCTTTTGCACAGGCATGAAAAAGGACATTCTTACTTTTGTAGCTGAGTGTGATGTGTGTCAGTGCCATAAAGGAGAAATAGTCAAATCCCTAGGCACATTACAACCATTTCCCATCCCTGCCTCAATCTGGATGGAGGTTTCTATGGATTTCATTATGGGTCTTCTGAAGTTAGGCAACAAGTTAGTCATCATGGTGGTTGTGGACAGACTTTCTAAGTATTCTCATTTTTGCACTCTACCCCACCCTTTTACACCAGCTTTGGTGGCTCAATCTCTCATGGACCAGATCTTCAAATTACATGGCATGCCCACTTCCATTATGTCTGATCATGACCCGATCTTCACCAATAAATTTTGGCAGGAACTCTTCAGGGTACAAGGTACCCAACTACAACTCAATACTTCCTATCATCCCCAAACTAATGGTCAAACTGAAGCAATCAACAAATTTCTGGAGACCTACCTCAGGTGTTTCACTTAAGAAAAACAACATCTATGGGTACAGTGGTTACCTCTAGCCGAATGGTGGTATAATACTAACTATAATGCCACCACCAAAATGACAATATGAAGCAGTTTATGATCAACTCCCTCCTTCACCTACTTCCTATATCCAGGGATGCTCGAAGGTACAAGCAATGGATCAAGTCCTACAAAACTGTGCAACCATGCTAGCCCACCTCAAAGAGAATCTCCATCAAGCTCAAAATTGCATGAAAGGAAACAGGCAGACCAATATCATTTAGAGCGCAAATTTCAAGAAAGGGATCAGGGATTCTTGAGGCTGCAACCATATAAGCAAACATCACTCAAAGACAAGGGTTGTAAGAAATTATCTTCAAAATTATATGGACCATATCAAATACTTTAGCTTATTGGAGAAGTACCCTACAAGCTAGCCTTGCCACCCATTGCAAAAATCCATCTCATCTTCCATGTCTCATGCCTCAAGAAAGTGGTTAGGAACCATTGCAAAATTCAAACCAGTTTACTAGAATTAGATGAAGAAGGTTCAATCTGCCTCCAACCTGAATAGGTTCTTAACACGCGAGAACGGCATCTGCGCGACTGCACGATCAAGGAAGTCCTCATCAAGTGGAAATACACCTATTTAGGAGATGCGATAGGGAAACCAACCACTACTCTTCAGCAGTTTTTGTAGCTTCAGCCTTGAGGACAAGGCTATTTTTATGGGGGAGGGCATGTTAGGGTCCAACCCTAACCCCCTTGTTTATGTAATAGGGTCGAGTCATAGTTATAGACTATAGTTAGTTAAAGAGTCAATAAAGCCCATATTAATAATTGTAAGTGGTTGACCCGCATTTAAAGAAGGGACCACAGTTAGTTGCAAATGGACCATGGTATTAGATAGATGGTATTAATAAGAACCATGGTAGTAACCCATGGTATTGCATGTATGAATCCTATATAAAGGATAGAGACTCCCCTTGAGGAGCGTCATGTCTTATTTTGTAATTGACCTAGCTCTATTGGAGGTTGCCCCCTTGAAGAGGCAAGTGAACATTGCTTTCCTTTCTGAATAATAAAATACATGCTATTATTTCTTATTGTTCTGTGTTTTGGTTATATTTCTTTGCATACTTGGTATTCTGGTATCTTCTCACAAGTCAAGAGCATAACACTTCTCTTGCTCATCTGGTCATAGAGATAGACCATGATTTCAATCACTTTAACCGTAAATCACTCAACAAAGAAATTGTGGAATTAAAAGAAAACCATCCATTGAATCCATTGAACATTTTCACACACACTTTTGTAATATTTCGTACCGATTTCTCGAAGATGAAATTGATTGGGAATTTCTCGATGGAATATTTGAGTACCTTCTTTACATATCTGAAAATATGCAATTATTGAAACCATCCAAACCCCGCTCAGCACACTTCAGTGATGGAGCTGCGCAATCACAAGCAGACACATTTCTTGTCATAAGTGACTATCTACCTTCACCTCATCAGACAGTTCCACCACTGCAGAGTGATGTGGGAGATTATGCACACACATCCATTGAACTGTCACATCCTCCCACCTCACCTGCTCTTGATATCTGCATAGATTTGGCTTGCAAACTTGTTGGTTATCATGTGGATTTGTTCCCTCAACCTCTGTCCATGCGTTCTGTTGATCCTCCAAATTGTATTGTCTTGTGTTCTTCCGTTCCAGACTCCTCACCTATTGTGAACGAGGACAAAGTTGTTGATGGAGTTGGTACTATGCAGCCAACCTGTTCCATCATACATGATGAATGTATGTGGGAATCTAAAGAAGAACATGCAGTGAAGGATGACTCCCTTCCATTCATGCCTCATCCGCTTTATCTTGACATCCCTTATGATTCTGCCGCTGCTGATTTCCCCTATGAAGACTCATTTCCAAATGTTTCTACTTCTGATCGTTCAGAGGAAACGTCAGATGTCAGTCTGTCATTACATTGCGGAGAGGACACATCTTCCTCTGAAAATTCGTCTAATCCATCATCTGTCATTTCTTAAAGTACAGAGGGTGAACATCCTTGCTTCTCATCTACCACTCTGCACAATTCAACAAATCATGAGGATGAAGACAAACATTTTGTATTTTCTAATCTTGGTTATTGTGATCTCTCTACTTCTTAATACGATCACGATGTTGATTCACTCATTATTAAGCCGTCTAAGCCACTAGTCTACAATGATCTATATGTCGATGAAGTCAAAACCCCTCATAATGTCAAGGCACTTCAACCCGAGCTTATGGTTATGTCAGACCCTCGTTGTCTTAAGGTTGGTTACATTTCTGATTAGGAAGTTGATCAAACATGCAAGGCATATCATCACTCATATGTATGCATTGAAGATCAATCTAACACTCAAATTTCACTACCTCCACTCGAACTACACGATCCCATCACCCATGCATTGGAGGAATCTTACACAGCAAGCACACTTGCACAACATAAGTGGTCTACCCTTCCCACATTTGCTTGCATGTCACAGTTAAGAGAATGCATACACTCAACATCTACATGCAGTGTAACACAACACCGTGGCAATTACACTGGGTGCATATCATGTGCTTTGAGTCATTTTTGTTTTGTGGATGCTTTTAAGCTCAGAGTGTGTCTCTCTTCATCGTTATATCTTTCATGATTGTTGGTTTGCACAACTGCGATGTTCGTAAACCATGCCTTCACCAACATGGGTCAACCAATGCACCGATGGCTACATTGTAAGTATCACTTCATGTGAGACGACCCATGCACTATTAGCTTAGAAGTAGGAGTAGTGTTTGCTTTTGAGTTGTTTGCTTGCATTCATGTTTTCTTCTTTCTTTGTGTGTTTGATTGCTTGCTTGCTTGTTTGCTTACTCTCTTTGCATACGGATTTGCTTGTTCTTCTTCTTGCTTTTATTTTTGGTTTGTTTGCTTGTTTATGTTCGTATGTTAGTTTCACATGTAGCATGTCCGACTATTGAAACAAGGTGGGTGAAGTACAAGAGGACTTGTACAAATATCAATACTTGGTCATCCGTTGTCCTACCTCTTATGTAAGAACTTTTTGTCTTCAGTCAATGATACATCAATGGAAAATACGTACTCTTCGAAGTGAAGCTTGGTGAAAACACAATGCTTGTGCGCAAACTAGTATCACCTACTCTAGTTAGTTGTTTTTGGGTCAATCCTTGTCATCTCAGTCAAGTAGAGTAGGATGAGGGGAAAAACCTTAATAAGCACGTCAAACGTATATACAAACTACTTCTGTGAATGAACAACCTCTTCTGCTCTCAATATGTCAGGATCCCTATTCCGCCTCTGAAAGAATAAGTGTTATGCACAATTATGAAAAATGAAAATGAACAAGGCAAAAGAAGAGAAAGGGTTCTTGCGTAGAGAGGTGATGCAAGTAACTCTGCCAGGGCACTGACTAGGCTTGTTAGCAAGGGAGCGATGCTTGTGTTCCTGCATGACTTCATCGAGGTATTGTCCAGGCTTGCTGGCAGCGGAGCAACACCAAAGATGAAACTAAAACCCTAACGATCATATGACTTGTGCACCAATATACCCTTCATCCCCAATTAAAACAATTGTGTTGGCTTGGCTTGGAATGTGTGTCGACTGACCAAGGGCCTGGTAGATGCTACATCTTACAGTCAAGCAAGTGTGGAAACCAAGACAAATAGAGAACTGAACAATACTTCTGAAGGTGTTAGACTTGATTTTCACGAAAAAGGTCCATTTAGAGATTTGGAGTTCTACTAGTGGTACGCTAAGTGTTGTAGCAACTACAACCACCCTCCAACATTTTGTCTTAGCTTCATTTTGGATTCTTCTTACCAACCACCCTCAGTAGCATGTTTTTCACTGTCAAGCACATCAGCTTCAGTTATTTCATAGTCTTGTCAACCTATGCATGGAAGTTTGTTCCACCTCCTTCACAGGCTGATTTCTGGAATTAGTGTCAATTGCTGGTTGAGCATCTACCTCTGGGAATTACACAATTCTGGAGGGGAATAAGCCTTCCCTCCAAAAATTGTGTGATTCTTCTTAACAGTCTTCCTCTCAAAAATTGTGCAATTCATCCGAGGGCAACTACTTAGCCCAGAGATTGCACAATTCTGGGCAGCAGTCACCTGCTGCTCCCAGAAATAGTACAATCCATCTGGGAAAACTAGCCCAGAAGCTAGCAAAAATTGCGCAAATCAACTAGGTAGGCTACTGGGTTCAGAAATTGTGCAATGCAGTCAAACAAACTTCCTTGAGAAAATTTCACAGTCTGACCCTAGGCAGCTACTCAGCCGATAAATTATGTAATCCTAGGAGACATTCACCTCTTCCTCCCGAAAATTGCACAATCCCTTTGGGACAACCATCTTTGTTTTGCCTAGAAACTGCTCAAATCCCACTCCCATGATCGTAGACTGATGCATGTGCCTTCAGGTTGATAGGTTCCCTCCAGGACCAAGAAAAACTGATTTTCATGCATGGATCGCTTTTCCCAAGGCATCATGCAAAGGAATCCCTAGATTTAGGGATCTAATTTTAGCAGTTGGAGGTTACATGCATGGATCTCTTTAGAAACCTCCCACCAAGTGTCGCTTTTCCTAGATTTGTGGCATGCACGTCATAACCTCGATTTTATCAAAAATCATTTTCCGAACACTACAGAACTCATTCCTCACATCAATCTTGCAGCTCTAACATCCCACATCGCATCTAGGAGTCGTCGGCACATTCAACTTAGTTGTTTCAGGTTAAACCCACTTCACATATCTTGTGTTATGTTTTGTCACTTTTTGTGTTTAGGCTTGTGTGAGTGTTGTTTTCTTGATTTTTGTGAATGCTTGTTGTCATTTCCATGCATGTTAGTTTGTACAAGCATCGTTTCAATTTTCGTTTTCATCTCAATGTTGTCACATGCATGACATTGTTTTTTCACCAACGACCATCATCGCGACAACCCACTTCACACACATGCATGCCTCCCATTTTCTGAATCTTGCACTTATTGTTTGCATGCATAATCATTCACCCTTCTTTGCACTCATCTCATCATGCATTTAGACTTCTCATGTTTTCAGTCACCTATTGGCTGGTCTGGGCTGCCTTGGCTCAGACCGTGCCTTGCCCTGCTAGCACTGCGCATCTTTAAAAGCGAAGGATCTACCTTCCCTCTAGAAATTGTGCAAGTCTAACCCAGCACTGACCTCTAGGCTTGCATTGTGTAAGTCTTGGAGGCAGTGTCCTACTGGCCTCAAAAACTGTGCAATGAAGTTTTCTGGTTGCATGTCACTACTAACTCAAATTGAGCATTGCGCAGTTTCAGTCCTGAATAGGTGAGGCTAGACTATGTATTGCACAGTTCCATTAGTCAATCAGCCTCCTGAGAGCTCACACTGTGCCTTGCATAGTTTTGGCAGTCAGTCTCCCGACCTCTCGGCGAAAATTGCATAACCTTCATGATCAATCAAACAAGTATGTTGCATGACAGTCCTTCAGTTTGTTTTTGTTTTCAACTAACAGATTGCTTTCCATGAGTATTTTTATGCCTCTAGGTATCATAGGTGTCATCCACCTCCCAGCAACAAAGGTACAATGGCTTCCAGGAGAACAAAGTCAAAGACACCGCTAAGAGCGCAACTGGTGATGTAGTCGATCAAGTTTCTATGGACTTGCCTATCCACGAAGACATCAAGTTGTTAATGGAAAAGGATATCAAGATGAATGGTAATGACATAACAGTGAGTAGCACCATTCGTAGTAGTATAAGGCATCACACCTGCACGTGACGAATGCAAGAGGAAGGTTGTTGACAACATAGAGGCGGAACAAAGTTGCAAATTCAAGGCAGATCTACTCATGACGAAAGAAGTTTGGAGATTGAGGCTATGTGGTGACGTCGTGATATGTAGATCATGCGAAGGCAGAGAGAGAAACAGAGAAGGAGTTTCATGTGCTGAAGTAACAACTCAAGGAAGAACATGAGCTGCACAGATGAGAGAATAAGTTACAACAGGAACATGTACAACAGGGGGTGCAACATGCACAAACGGATGAATCTGCGCCTGTACAAATTATGTATACATCCTAGTAGCTACATGAAGCAGACATGATGAGTGGTGATGTTGATCACATCCAATGGAATTCAGCTGCATGCATGTCACTATGCACATGCATGCGATCTCACCCATTTGGCACACTCACCGAGGTGAAGACAAGAATCAAGTCTGACTATAGCTAAACATGTACTTTGACAAGTTGATGCGCATGGTCACCAACACACTCTTGGAGATCAGCACAGACATTATGCATCAGTATGTTGCTGGTCTAGCCAGACTGAAGGCAATGATGTGCATGTTATCAAACACGTTGGACAAAGGGGCCATATCAATGTACCCAGATGCAATGGAGACAAGAGTTGTCTTTCAACAATATGTCGCCATTGAGCGTGTGGAAATCATCACAAACTACTCAGCTTGGAATCATTTCGCCACCATCAATTATCACAAGAATGTCGAAGAGTTTGTCTTACCACAATGGTCCGAGTATTAGTGATGGCTTGCATGGGCTGCTCAAGCCTATTTTGTCTCACATGGGTACATGTGTAGATTGTATGTAATATCTTGTCAAGTGGAAGTTCAAGTGTTGATAGTTGAATGTAATAGTGATAGAGTACTTGAAGAGTCATGAGGGTAGGTTAACAGTAACAAAGGGAAATGTCAAGGGCCACCAAAACCTTCGTTATATATAGTCCCTCATAACTCATTGTATAGTCTTTTGGCAGGCAAGCTTCCAAGAGGATTATCTTA
This sequence comes from Pinus taeda, assembly GCA_000404065.3. Taxonomy (NCBI): domain Eukaryota; kingdom Viridiplantae; phylum Streptophyta; class Pinopsida; order Pinales; family Pinaceae; genus Pinus; species Pinus taeda. The sequence continues at coordinate 66,637 of APFE030054500.1, forward strand.
GAGAAAGCTTGGACAATATTGTAACGAGCCTTAGCTTCTCCATTGCGCAGAGATAGTATATCTCTTTCAAGGAGCAGGAGGTAGTGACTGTAACATTTTGTTGTCGCAACTAGTGGTTGGTCATGGTTGTATTGTATGACTAGAACTTTCACTTCTTAATATAATAGAGCCAACACGTTTCATGCATATTTTTTTATTGTATTTCAGCTAACTTGTATACACTAATAATATATGTATATGTTTGCTTACGCATGCATGTATGGCTTTCCTATATAAGTATGTATGAATCTCACTAAAATGCGTTGTTGGTTTAACCATCACTTTGGATTACTAGCTCAAGTCTTGCTTTCCAGTTTGTGATGCATCTTTGCTCGTTTGTTCCCTTCTTAATTATGTGCTTTCACAAGTTTCCAAGGGTCACACTCACCTCACCCCCCATGTGTTAGAACTGCTCATGCACCTTCCTTGACTTACTACATATGTCACACCCTTGCTACCAATAGGGACATCTTACTTGCCTCTGCGCACCATCGTGGTCAAGGCGATACCGTATGACCCACTGTTGGGACTCCTACACCAAATGCTCCGAGGTCTAGTCAGGACTTCTTACTAGGGAGATCCCCTGACATGTTGGCGGGTCCAACACCATCAACACATCTCTTATTGAAGACAAAGTAGTAGTAAAGAGTTGTTTGACTTTTCCATGTCATCAGTGTCATGTCATGTCACAGATCATCATGTTCCACATCATTTGTGGATTATGTAAATTCTATATTGGAAAATGTAATGTAAAATGGAAGTCCAAAAGTCATCTATGTAATGTGAAAAGTCATGTGGGAGTTGAAAGGTCATCGAGAAGTCAAACAATGATGAGTGTAGTCCAAGAGTTACATGGGAGGTGAATGATCACCCCTTTGTTATATATACACCCACTTTGTACATGCAAAGGGATTTTCACCTTAGCTCCTCCTACCAAGCATTAAAGAGGAAGATAGTTATTTTGGAGGAGAAGGTGACTTCTATAATGCTTTACTATTGGGGCTAGTGGTGTTCATTGTTTCAATGTATCTCAGAACTTTTACTTAATTTAGAAGCTCATTGAGATGACACACTTTCATGCATATGTCATGAATATTGTAAGATTGTTCTTTGAGTGTTTGAGATGGATGTTTTTTCTCATATGTACTAAGGAAATTGAATTATTTTGGTGGGTTTGGTACTTATCTTATTAAAAGTGTGTTTTATTTGCTTTAATAATCATTTCTTCCTTGCGAAATATTTTTTTGGTTGATCAACGATTCATTCTTATGTATGTGCTTGTGTGCCTTTTCTATATTTGTATTATTACTTGTCCTTAAAGGTCCCACTTTTTTCTCCCCTTTCGGTAGAAGGACCTTGATACTTTCTGTAGTTGAACATTTCACAAGGCATACTCACTTGCTAGGATACCTGTGTATTACTTTCTTGTGCTGAACTTTCTAGCCAAGGAAAATCTACAACATACATGGTATTCAAGTTGATACTTCGGATGGAGATCCTAGTCCATATAGTGTGAGGTCTAATTGGGACTTGACATCAGGGAGACCCCCTTATTTGACAGATTTCTAGCACTGACAACAGATTGCAATTATAAAAAAAGCCCTTGAGTTTCATCATAGATCGAATGAAAAATATAACTTGAAGCTACTCTCATCACAGATAAACTTTATAAAGAATAATCTACTCTCTTCACATAATTTATTGACACTAATATATTAATTTTATTCAAAGATGGTGTGGTTCCATTCATAAACTTTCATGTTTGGAAATGTAGCAGACATGTTCATTGCAATGTTTGCAGTTCACCATTGCAAGACCAACATAGTCAAGTATTCTTTGCTTGGGTTTGTTTTGTCTAGCTTCTTATACTTGGCATAAATCTAAATAAAAAAGGTTTGACAATGCAACTGATGTTTTTTAATTTTAATAAAATGCATTTCCAAAAATCATCTCGACGTCCTTGATACTCACCATGGGTGGTGTATTGCTATATAATTGTGTAGGTTGTTTCTGGAATCAATTTGTATTTTTATGATAGTTATCTCATCCTACCCTTATGTTTCAATGGTCTATGCCATAAGTGAAGCAATTGTATCTACGTTACACCTCTCTAAAGTTAACAACTACTTCATGATGGTAGTAGCATATGGTGCATAAGAACACCCTGGAATATGCTAAAATCCATGGACTTGATAATCTCACACACAATACCCTTCTTGATGGGCTTTGTAAAGATTCTAGAGTACAATTCAAGATGTATATAGGTTTTGGAATGGCATATGCCATAAACTAAAGCAGTTGCATCTACATTACAACTATCTAAAGTTAACAACTTCGTCATGATGGTAACTTATGGTTCATATGAACACCATTGAATATAGGAAAAAATGAGAATACTATCACACACAATACCCTTATTAATGGCCTTTGTGAAGATGGTAGCATAGATTTTAAGATGCATATAAGTATTGGAAAGGAAAGGTTTTGATCCTGTCTTGACTTTTCCATGTCTTCAGTGTCATGTCATGTCATGAATCATCATGTTCCACATCATTTGTGGATTACGTAAATTCTATGTTGGAAAATGTAATGTAAAATGGAAATCCAAAAGTCATCTATGTAATGTGGAAAGTCATGTGGGAGTTGAAAGGTCATAGAGAAGTCAAACAGTGATGAGGGTAGTCCAAGAGTTACATGGGAGGTGAATGATCACCCCATTTGTTTATATATACACCCACATTGTACATGCAAAGGGATTTTCACCTTGGCTCCTCCTACCAAGAATTAAAGAGGAAGATAGTTATTTTGGAGGAGAAAGTGACTTCTATAATGCTCCACTATTGGGGCTAGTGGTGTTCATTGTTTCAATGTATCTCAGAAATTTTACTTAATTCATAAGCTGGTTGAGATGACACACTGTCATACATATATCATGAATATTGTAAGATTTTTCTTTGAGTGTTTGAGATGGATGTTGTTTCTCATATGTACTAAGGAAATTGAACTATTTCGATGGGTTTGGTACTTATCTTGTTAAAAGTGTGTTGTATTTGCTTTAATAATCATTGCTTCCTTGCAAAATATTTTTCTCGTTGATCAACGATTCATTCTTATGTATGTGCTTGTGTTCCTTTTCCATATTTGTATTATTACTTGTCTTTAAAGGTCCCACTTTTCTCTCCCCTTTCGGTAGAAGGACCTTGCTACTTTTCACAATTGAACATTTCACAAGGCATACTCACTTGCTAAGATATCTGTGTATTACTTTCTTGTGTTGAACATTCTAGCCAAGGAAAATCTACAACATACATGGTAGTCAGGTCGATACTCTGGATGGGGCTCCTACTCCATATAGTGTGAGGTCTAATTGGGACTTCACATCAAGGAGACCCCCTTAGTTGACAAATTTCCAGCACTGATAATAGATTGTAATTAAAAAAAAGCCCTGCAATTTCATCATAGATCGCATGAAAAATATAACTTGAAGCTACTTTCATCACAGATAAACTTATAAAGAATAAGCTACTCTAATCACATAATTTATTGACACTAATATATTAATTTTATTCGAAGATGGTGTGGTTCCATTCATAAACTTCCACGTTTGGAAATGTAACAAACATGTTCATGACAATGTTTGCAATTCACCATTGCAAGACCAACCTAGTCAAGTATTCTTTGTTCAAGTCTATTCTGTCTAGCTTCTTATACTTGGCATAACTCTAAATAAAAAAGGTTTGACAATGCAACTGATGATTTTTAATTTTAATAAAATGAATTTCCAAAAAACATCTTGACTTCCTTGATACTCAACATGGGTGGTGTACTGCTATATAATTGTGCAGGTTGCTTTTGGAATCAATTTGTATTTTTATGATAGATGTCTCATCCTACCCTTATGTTTCAATGGTCTAAGCCATAAAGTGAAGCAATTGTATCTATGTTACACCTCTCTAAAGTTAACAGCTTCGTCGTGATGGTAATAACATATGGTGCATAAGAACACCATGGAATATGGTAAAATCCATGGATTTGATAATGTCACACACAATACCCTTCTTGATGGGCTTTGTAAAGATGGTAGAGTACAATTCAAGATGTATATAGGTTTTGGAATGCCATATGCCATAAACTAAAGCAATTGCATCTACATTACAACTATTTAAAGTTAAAAACTTCGTCATGATGGTAACTTATGGTTCATAAGAACACCATTGTATATGGGAAAACCCGTGGATACTATCACACACAATACCCTTATTGAAGGCCTTTGTAAAGATGGTAGCGTAGAATTTAAGATGCATATAAGTATTGGAAAGGCAGGGTTTTGATCTTGTCTTTAATGTTATGACTCCCTATTTGAAATTCCTATTTCTATTGTAGATTTTGAAATATTTTATAAATATGAATACTTCAAAAATCTAATGAATAAAACAAAAATTATTATAGTTTATACCCATAAATGACCGAACAACAACCTCTAAATAAGATACCCATGGTGTGAGTGCAAATGAATTGTAATACCATCACCTAAGCTCTTTGCGATGCAAAGTTTGGACAAAGGTCAAAAGTATAATATCATCATTCAGGCTCTCTGTAATGTAAACAAGTTTGGATGGAGGACATGAGAAATTATATTGCAAGTATTAAAGTTTTTAAACCATGGGAGATGGTCTATTGTATTGCCAATATGAAAAGTTTTTTAATAATGCGAAATGGAGTTCATATCACATGTATTTAAATTTTAAAATTCTGTAAGCAATGCCAAAATTCTTATAACATGTGATTGTTTCACTCTATTGCAAAGGTTTAAATCTCCTTGTAAAATATGTGATGTGCATTACCAGTATGGTAGTAGGATAGAAAGTGTTAAAAAACACAAAAATTGTGAGGTTGTAGAATAAAATAAGAATCACGTAAAGACCTTCCCAATTAGTGTTTCACAAACCCCAACCCCATATAAAACCCTAACCCTAAAGATTTGAAATTCACACAATTGAGTCGAATTTTAAAAATTATGCAAGGATAGCCATGTAAATTAGGCAAGGTTAGCTTTTTTCGTGTTTGAACACATTACTCTCAAGTCAAATTAAGCAATATTAAATAAATTTCTTGTTCAACCTTAAAATCAGAGTCATAACCCATCACAGATAACCCTAAAATCAGAGCTATAACCCTAAAATCAGAGCCATAACCCTAAAATCAGAGCCATAACCCATCACAGATAACCTAAAATGAGAGTTATAACCCTAAAATCAGAGCCATAATAGCCATAACAAATCCAAAGCAATAATTTACCCTCCACAAAATGAAAACCAAAATTAGAGCCATAAACCCTAAAATTAGAGCCACAACATCAATTTACCTCCACAAAACCAAAAAAAATAGAGCCATAACACGGAGACTACAGTTTCTAGCAAGAAAGTATGTGTTAAAAAACACAGAAATTGTGAGCCATGCCTGCACACCGTTGCAACAGTGATGAAGACTCGAACAAATCTTACTTACAACAAACTCCTATAACTAAAAAAAAGACAGTGGTGTTACACTCTAAGAAAACCCAAGAGAAATCCATGTAAAAACAATTGCAGAATTTGAAGGGTTACATTCATGAAATAGGACTCAAGCATGAAACCTCCATATCAACCATTCGACCTAATGAAATTTGCAATAAGTCACGGACAAATTTACCACGATTTGGTGCTCCACAGGGAAATTACAACAATCCGCTAAGGGATAAATGGTAACAACCCTGTAAATGGCAAAGCCCCCACAATCTCATCAAAACAACCTCACACGAAGAAAATGACAACTGTAAGAGGCAAGGAAATGAAGGCTTCTATCATGGGATTCGAGGGAGCAGAATGCCCACACATGAGGCATGAGCAACATAAGCGAGGGCATAATACCACCTCCTATGTTTGAGCAAGAACAAACCCTAAACAACCTCGAAAATGATCACGAGCAATGCCAAAAGGTTGGCGACACCTCACCTTCCATTTATGACACTTATTGTACGGTCCATGTGAATGAATACATGCACTTTGATCACTTGGAAGGGAGGGCATGCAACAACTAGTGTCCCCTATGGCTCCTCACAATTTTTTAAGCCAAAAACACATGACTTCTCGCATAGTGATGGTTCCATCTCATCTTGGCTTTGACCTGCTTCTTAGTTCTCCTTGTTCTCTATGTTTTCAAATGCTTTCAAGGAGTTTTATGCAACTTGGCGCTCTCAAACCATGATAAAGATTGCAAAGGTTGAAAACATGAAACTAGAAATGAAGTGAACTAGCTCTAACTCTTTTCATCATTAAGTAACATCTAAATAAATTACATAGGGGAGAAGGAAACAATAGCAATAAATCTTTGAAATAAGACTCAACTACAACTCAACTAAGTTAAACTAACTAAGTATGACACCCAATAGTAAAAAAAAATGAGACTGAAAGAATAATGTTGTGAAAAATATAACTCAACTAAGTAACTTGACCTGAAAGTGAGTATGACACCCCATAGACAAAAATGAGACTGGGTATTAATCCTCTCAACAATATTTGGAATTGAAAGTCAATTAACTGCATCTAGCCGAAGAGAATGAGAGTCAGAGATTAATGTTGTCACCAATATTTTGAATTGAAAGGATTTTTTTACCTAATTGTACAAATAAATTGATCTATCTAACTTATTACTTCGAATTGAAAGTCCATTCCATTTTTACGTTGTAGATTAAAACCTGGCTGTCCAATACGTTTTGAAAATGAAATTTTCAAAAAGACATTGAAAAAACCCTTGCCTTATTGAATTATTCAACAACTTCATCGATTAGTACTACTAGATCTATCTATCTAACTTATATTTTGAATTGAAATAAAAATTTACCAGTTTGTAAAAATTTCGAGGGCTCCTATCATCGCGTCCGTAGTCTAAACAGCGCCCCACTAATTTGAAAATTGTTCAGCAATTCTCGTTTCTTCCATAGTCTATTCACGGTAGGTTCCCGTAGCTTTCAAATTGAATGCAGGAACTTTCATATTGAATTATCTGCACCCATCATATGCCAAGGAAAATTTATGGACAATAAACAAATTTCGGCATCTCAAATCTTTGGAGTGTAGTGCTGTCGAGAGGAGATCTATTTTCAACGCGGCTACGAAACTTTGGTTTTGGTCACAGAAGTCCTCCTGGACATTGCTTATTTATAGTAATTTCGTACAGCTTAATATTCCACATAATTAAGCTCCTCCTCTACCTCCGATAATCCAGTGGCGCATTTGGCAAAATGGCAATGCTCCTGTCTTCATTGTCATCCCATATTCTCGTTACTGCGACACTGGGTGGACCTAGTCATTTCACTCTTGACGCCCATGTGAATACACAATGCATTCCACGTCTCATCAGCGCATTTAATAACAGAAGCCCTGCCAGAAAGCACAGAAGCATCTACCTACGATCGGGTGCGCACACAATTTTAAGTTTAATTGTATATTTATCTCGTGTTAGTTTCGATTCGATTTCTTAGTATTATTGAATATGCAGGTTCAAGCAACATCATTGCTCGTGTTGGCGAAGACTCGATTTCCCTTTCCAATCACTCCGATAAAAAGAAGACTGGTACGCTTATTTTCATGCGCTGGGCCGAAAATAATTTAAATGTTCACAACATCCTGCCAAGTGATTAATTGCACTATTATTTTTTTCATTTTTATGGGATACCTTCAGATTCGCTTTCTGCTCAGACACTAGCGACACCACAATTCCCTCCGGCAGTTTGGAAGGATGATATTATTGATTCTATACTGTCATCTAACAAGGTTACTATTCTCAGCGGCTGTTCGTTAAATTTCCTGTTTCTCGTTAAATTTCTTCTTTGGAAAATATTATGGTTCACGTCGCAAGAGTGAGCCGATATTTTCTAAAAAATTATGGTTGACCACTATTAATTTCAGGTGGCAGTAGCTGACGAGAAGCGTGTCGAGACATTAATATCTGATATTAAGAGTATGTTCAGAGGTATGGGCGATGGGGAAACGAATCCCTCTGCGTATGACACTGCTTGGGTAGCAAAGATTCCAGCACTTAGTGGCTCTGACCACCCTCACTTTCCTGAAACACTCCAATGGATTCTTCAAAATCAGCTGCAAGATGGTTCTTGGGGCGTAGAGGACCATTTCCTAAGTTATGACAGAGTACTCGCTACTCTTGCGTGTATTATTACCCTCGCCGTATGGCACACTGGCGACACACAAGTGCGGAAAGGTTTGCGAACTTTATTTTTATTTAATAATAAAACAATGGTAGGTATAATCTGATTTCTGTGAAAAAATATAGCTGTTTCTGTGACTTAAAATATCATTTATATATTGAAAAAACATGATAGATTACCATCTATATTTATAGCTCTAAATAGTGTATATATATATGGCAGGTACTGAATTCTTGAAGAAACATGTTGGAATGATGGAGGATGAAGCGAACAATCACCGGCCAAGTGGATTTGAATTTGTCTTTTCTGCACTGCTAAATGAAGCGAAAAGCTTATGCTTGGATTTGCCTTATGAATTGCCATTCATCAAACAAATCATTGAGAAGCGTGAGGCTAAACTCAAAATGTTCGTTAAACTCTGCTCTTCTATACTTTGATAAAATTGCCATTTCTCAATGTCATTGTCAATTGCCCTTACCGTCATGGTGGTGTTTGGATCAGGATTCCTACTGATGTTCTCTATACGGTTCCAACAATATTCTTGTATTATTTGGAAGGCCTGCAAGAAATTGTAGAGTGGCACAAAATCATCAAACTTCAATCAAAAGATGGATCATTCCTCAGCTCACCGGCATCTACAGCCGCTGTATTCATGCGTACAGGGAACACCAAGTGCCTGGAATTCTTGAACTTCGTTGTAAAGAAATTCGGAAACCATGGTATCAACCCAACACTTTGATTTCACTAAATTTGTTTTTTATTTCGTTTAAAGATTAAATTAAAGTGAAGGTTAACAACTAATAATTTGTTATTGTAGTGCCCTGTCACTATCCGCTTGATCTATTTGAACGTCTGTGGGCCGTTGATACTGTTGAACGGTTAGGGATCGATCGCCATTTCAAAAAGGAAATCAAGTACGCATTGGATTATGTTTACAGGTACCTTGTCTTTAATCGTTCTATACGATTCACTTCTTGATTAGATCATTAGTGCCTCTAATTAATTGAGCTTAGAAGCTTATGGTAGTAATATTTGAAATTGATGCGCAGCCATTGGAACGAAGGAGGCATTGGATGGGCTAGGGAAAATCCTGTTGCTGATATTTATGTTACGGCCATGGGACTTCGAATCTTGAGACTGCATGGATACAATGGATCCTCAGGTAAATGAAAATGTTGACACGAAGAGCCAAGTTTTAGCTGTAAACTGTGCCAGGGATTTGAGTTCTTTCATTCTGTTGAATCATCTGCAACCATCATTCTTGGCAGATGTTTTAAAAACTTTTAGAGATGAGAATGGTGAGTTCTTTCGCTTCCCGGGTCAAACAGAGAGAGGAGTAAAAGACATGTTAAACGTCAATCGCTGCTCACACGTTGCATTTCCGGGAGAAACGGTCATGGAAGAAGCAAAAGTGTCCACCAAAAGATATCTTTGGAGCGCTTTGGAAAATGTGGATGAGAATACTCGGGGAGAGGTATATAATATTTGCCGGCTCTTTTAACATCTCAGTCAACCTCACATCAATGAGTATATATATATATATGTAATTTTATTATTATTATTATTATATTATTATTATAATATATTATGTATTTTGTGTAATTTTATTTGCAGGTAGAATATGCCCTCAAATATCCATGGCTTAGGAGCCTGCCAAGGCTGGAGGCCAGAAGCTACATTGAACATTACGGCGCAAACGATGTTTGGCTTGGGAAAACCATGTATAGGTAAGATTGTAAAATTTATAATATTTGTTTCCAATATAATACCGTTGAACCCAATATTGGTTTCAGCATGCTAAATAGTAAACCATTTGTATTTTAATATATAATTGATGGGAGCAGGATGCCATACATTAACAACGGCAAATATTTGGAACTGGCCAAACTGGACTTCAATAATGTGCAGTCTATACACCAAAACGAGCTCCGCGAGCTTCGAAGGTGCTAGTATTGTTTAATTCGATGTTTCAATCATTTAAGCCTAGTATTGTTTAATTCAATGTTTCATTCATGTAAGTATAAGCTAATCTAGTGTACCTCCCAATGTTTAAAGGTGGTGGAAATCATCGGGTTTCGCGGAGCTCAATTTCACACGCGATCGCGTGGCTGAAATATTTTTCTCAATCTCCTCTTCTATATTTGAACCAGAGCTAGCTTCGTGCAGAGCCGCTTTTACCAAATCTACCGCCTGCGCTATCATTTTAGACGACCTATATGACGCTTATGGATCTATAGAAGACATCAGGCTGTTCACAGAAGCAGTTAAAAGGTGGAGATTTAATATATTATATCTCTTTTGATCTAAAAATGGATGAAAGTTTCTGCAATTATTGTGGCTGCTAAACTATGTATTCATCCCTATTCTTCGTCTTTGTTATAGATGGGATCACTCTCTGTTAGACCGAATGCCAGAACACATTAAAATATGCTTCCTGGGTCTGTACAATCTGGTAAATGAAATAGCGGAAGAAGGCTGCAAGAGACAGGGGCGTGACGTGCTAGGCTACATTCGGCACTTAGTACGTACAATGTTTACAATTTTGATGTTAGACAAGTTTTTTATTTTCTATAAAGATACAATTAAATACTGATTATGGAGTTATGGGTCATATAATATATGGCAGTGGGAGATCCAGCTTGAAGCATACACGAAAGAAGCAGAATGGTCTGAAGCTGAATATGTGCCTTCCTTCCATGAATACATAGAGACGGCTACTCTGTCAATAGCACTGGGAACTGTCGTTCTGATTGGTGTTCTTTTCACTGGAGACGTTCTTACAGATCACATACTCTCCCAAGTTGGTTACCGATCCAAATTTGTATATCTCATGTGCCTGACAGGGCGTTTGGTAAACGATACCAAAAGTTACCAGGCAGGGTACTCAATCTCTTCTAATCCAATGTAGGTTCTCTGTCCTTAAGGCGCTTGTAATTTATTTGAACGGTTGCTAATTATGTGCAGGCGGAGAGAGGTCGAGGAGAAGTGGCTTCTGCCATACAGTGTTACATGAAGGACCATCCCGAATTGTCAGAGGAAGAAGCTCTCGAACATATTTATAGTCTCATGGAAAACGCCCTCGCAGATTTGAAATGTGAATTCCTGAACACAAAAGACGTGCCGGACAATTGCAGGAGAATTGTTTTTGACAGTGCCAGATCAATGCAGCTGTTTTACGTGGAAGAGGACGGTTTAACAATTCCACAAAATACAGAAATTAAAGAACATGTCAAAAAGATCCTGTTCGAACCAGTTGCTTAGGATAAATTATTCGAATTAGTCTCGTGCCCTTGCTGATCAGCTGCTGTTATAACAAATTTCCTTTTTTTTTTTTTCCTTTCTCAAGCCAGCTATGAACCAGTTGCTTAGGATAAATTATTCGAATTAGTTTCGTGCCCTTGCTGATCAGCTGCTGTTATAACAAATTTCCTTTTTTTTTCCTCTTTCTCAAGCCAGCTATGAAATTCATGGTTGCCAAGGTGTTTTTTCTTTTCCCTATACGTTAAGGCAAATTAAATTTCATTTTATGCTAAAGACAAATTGTTTATGAATCATAGCGGAAGATCATGATGAGAATCGTTATGGAAAAAAAGTTATTTGTAAATAATTAGGTGACCAATCGTTTTTTATGATGGCTATCTACAGTTTACCATTGATATATATAGTGTCTATGAGTTACACAGATTTTAAAATTAAAAATTAATTTTTTTTGTTACAATGTGATTTTGGATCATGGTTGACATGTTGAGATAATCTTTGTTACAAAGCCATATCTGAGCATGGTTGACCGTGGTTGACTATGATTCACCATGTTTGAACCAAAGGAATAACAAACCATTGAAATTAATACAAAAAACCTAAGATTGACAATGTTTGATTCTATAAAACATGGTTGGTTATGGTTGACCATGATTGATATTATAAAACCAAGTTAATAATAAACTTAATGGATTGATATTATGAACCAAAGGGAAAAATAAACCCAAGGGATTAACACTAAAATCCCATGATTGACCATGGTTGACAATGGTTAATCATGATTGATATTATAAACATAAGGGAATAACAAACCCAAGGTTTCATATTATAAACCCAAAGGATTAATACTAAAACCTCAAGGGATTATGAACCCTAGGGAATAATATTAACTTAAGGGACTAATATTATAAACCCACAGTATAAAACCCCCAAAGATAAATATAAAAAATACTAAAATAAACAGGGTTGAGCATGATTGATTTTCATATTGAGAAAATCCTTGTCACAATGCGACATTGGACAATGGTTGACCATGGTTGATTATGGTTAACCATTATTGAATAATATTAAACCCTAGGAATATGAACCCTTAAATCAATAAACCCAAGGGAATAATAAACCTAAGGGATAACAATTATAAACCCAAGGTATATAAACCCTAACATCAATATTATAAACCCTAAAATAAACATGGTTGACCATGGTTGATTTCCATATAAAGACAATCCTTGTCACAATACAACGTTGGACCATGGTTAACCGTGGTTGACCATGATTGATTTTCATATTGAGACAATCTTTGTTAGAACACAACGTCAGACCATTGTTGACCATGGTTTATTTCTGTATCAGGCCTTGTTTGACCATGGTTAAACATGGTTGGTTATGATTGACCATGATTAACAATGATTAATATTATAAACCCAATGGATGGATATTATAAACCCAAGGGATTAATACTAAAACCCCAAGGGATAAATACTAAAGCCCCAAGGGATTATGAACCCAAGAGAATAATATTAAACCCAAGGGAATATTATTAGACACCCAACATATATAAACCCTGAGTTAAATATTATAAACACTAAAATAAACATGATTGACCATAATTGATTTTGAACATATTGAGACAATCCTTATCAAAATTCGATGTTGGACCATGGTTGACCGAGGAATAATAAACCCAAGTGATTGATATTATAAACCCAAATGAACAATAAACCCAAGGGATTTATACTAAAACCCCAAGGGATTATGAACCTACGGGAATAATATTAAACCCAAGCGACTAATATTATAAATCTAAGATATAAAAACCCTAAGATAAATATTAAAAATACTAGAATAAACATGGTTTAGCATGGTTGCTTTTCATATTGAGGCAATCCTTGTCACAATGTCACATTGGATCATGACTGACCATGGTTGAACATGGTTGATTATGGTTGACCATTGTTGAATAATATTAAACCCTAGGAATATGAACGCTTACATCAATAAACCAAAGGGATTGATATTATAAACCCAAGGGAATAATAAACCTAAGAGATAAAAATTATAAACCCAAGGTATAGAAACCCTAACACGAATATTATAAACCCTAAAATAAACATGGTTGACCATGGTTGATTTCCATATAGAGACAATCCTTGTCACAATGCAACGTTGGACCATGGTTGACCATGATTGATTTCCATATCGAGATAATCTTTGTCAGAACACAACGTTGGACCATGGTTGACCATGGTTGACCATGGTTGATTTCCATAACCATATGGTTTGACTATGGTTGAACATGGTTGGCTATGATTGACCATGGTTTACCATGATTAATATTATAAACCCAATGAATTGATATTATAAACCCAAGGGAATAACAAACCCAAGATATTAATAATAAAACCCCAAGGGCATAAGATTAAACCCAAGGGACTAATATTATAAACCCAACGTATATAGAACCTAAGATAAATATTATAAACACTAAAATAAAGATGATTGACCATGGTTGATTTTCATATTGAAACAATCCTTATCACAATGTCATGTTGGACCGTGGTTGACCATGGTCAATTTTCATATCCATGCAATCTTTGTCATAATGCAACGTTGGGCGATGGTTGAGCATCATTGGTTTTCATATTGAGACAACCTTATCACAATGCCATGTTGGAGAATGGTTGACTATGGTTAATTTTCATATCGAGACAATCTTTGTCACAATGCGACATTGGATCATGGTTGATCATGGTTGATTTTCATATCGAGAGAATTTTTGTCACAACGCAACGTTCAAACATGTTTGACCATGATTGACCATGTTTGATTCTATAATACATGGTTGACCATCATCAACCATGGTTGACCATGATTTTCCATGGTTTTTATATGTAGAAAATTTTTTCATAATGCGAGATCTCACCATGATTAACCACGGTTGACCATGGTTGCTTATTGTTAACCATGGTTGACCATGATTGATATTATATACCCAAGTTAATAATAAACCCAAGGGATTGATATTACGAACCCAAGGGATTAATACTAACCCCAAGGGATTATGAACCGAAGGGAATAATATTAAACCCAAGGGACTAATATTATAAACCCAACTTTAATAAACCCTAATATAAATATTATAAACACTAAAATAAACATGGTTTATATTCATGGTGAGACAATCCTTGTCACAATGCGATATTCAACCATGGTTGATCATGGTTGGTTATGATTGACAATGGTTAACCATCACTGATATTGTGAATCTAAGGGAATAACAAACTCAATGGATTGATATTACAAAGCCAAAGGAATAATAAACCCAAGGGAGTAATATTATAAACCCAAGGTATAAAAAATCTTAGATAAATATTAAAAACACTAAAATAAACATGGTTGAACATGGTTGATTTTCATATTGAGACAATCCTTGTCACAATGAAACGGTGGACCATAATTGAACACGGTTGTTTATTGTAATGTTCCCAATTTTTGTGAGTGCAAAATTCACTAAGGAGTTTTGACAACTTTTGGTGATATTAAATAAAAAGGAGAAAATATTATTTTGTGGGAGAAAAGTGGAAATTATTACTTTAATGAACAATGGTGGAAAAGTAATATGTTATTAGTGGAAGGTGGGGACCACCAAGGGGAGGAATGGCAATTATAAATAGAGATTAGAGGCCTCCATTTGGTATCTTTAACATTTGAAAACAATTACTCATCTATTCACTCTGCTGTTTAGCGAGTCTCTGCTGTTTATCCACGAGTCTCTCAAGTTGGAGATTCGACCTCTACGTCGGGGGACAATCCATGCCTGCCCTAGGTAGGCTATTCCACAAGACTTTTTAGGAGTTCTAGAGCAGTGACATACATTAGCAGCCAGCGCAGAGAAAGGAGTGTGTATTTCTAGGCAGCTAGGAAACATGCAAAGAAAGATTGAGGCAAGCAGAGATCTGATTGTTTTTCTCCGAGTTGGGGAGTTGATGTAGCATAATTAGACCAATTTTCTTGCTAGGTTTTACAACCAGCTGAGCAAACATTCCAGCAATTCAAATTGATGGGTTGAGGGATAGCGCAAAGTCCACTCAACATATTTTCGTGGTGCTTGGGAGTAGCTGAGTTGGGCCAAGATATCATCGAGGAAGTTAGGGATTGGATACCAGGGGTGAGCTCAGTATTTTGGAGGAGTTTTCAGGTGGATTTATAGGCAGTTTCCAATAGGTTGAGTTTTGCAGCTACAACTGAGGGGAGGCTCCAAGGGGGTCGAAAATTAGAAGTCAAAACCAGCTAAAATTCCTTCTGGGTTTTTCTGGGTTTTGTCCAAGGAGTCTGGGGTTAAAAGCATATAAATTTTTTGGGCAGTTTTATTGCACTTTCGAGCCATTCGAACTTCAATAGAGAAGTAGTTTTCTTGGTGGCACAGTGAATATTGGTGCAGCACCTGGGCAACCTTCAACTCAGCCATTTCCTACCTATGTTTGGTCCTAATTGACCATTATGACAAGCCCAGGTGCACCATTCCATCATCTATTATATTTGGCTTGCAAAAATTAAATAAAATGGCTCAAAAGTTATGCATTTGCAACTTTTATATGGGTGTTTGCTAAATATTTCGTTTTTGTAATTTGTTGCGTATATTATTTTCTCGTTTGTCACTGGTATTCCTATTTAGGATCATTACAATGGTATCAAAGCATGATCTTGTCCTGTTGTGGAATCGCCAACAAGATCATGAGAGATTTGGGCATGTATGCACTATGATGGGTGAACTATAGACAAACCCATGGCTCAAGGGAGAGTGAGTATCATTGAGGGAAAAATGACCCTCACCCATTTTAACGGTTCAACTAGGAGTTCTGTTTGAAAATGTGTACAAGAATTGGACACATATTTCCCACTAAACTCCATGAGGGAGGCAGAAGTTATTAGACATGCCACTTTGCACTTGGATGCAAATACTATGGAATGGTGGTACCGAGGGCTGATCTCTTTGGGTCATGTATGTATAACATCCTACAAAGAGTTCACACAAAGGCTCATGGAGAGATTTGACCGAAAGGACACCATACCCCCTCAAAGGGAGTCGATGAGACCAGAAGGGATTTCTAGTAGCAGAGAGCGACATTTAAATGTCAGAAGCTCAAGGAGGAGGTTGAGAAGGAGGACACACAAGATGGTGAGGGGCACATTGATATTCCTCGTGTGGCTTAGAAGTCACCATTGTTGGAGTCTTATTTGGTAGCTCCAGTTGACACCTCAGTTGAGGGAGTAGAGCATACACTCGGAGGGCCATCTATTGATGAGACACCAATAGTTGATGAGGTACCCAGTGTTATGACCCAGTTTCTATATGATGACGGCCCAGAGCAGGTTGATGATATGCCTAGAGGCATACTTGTCATTGAGGAGGTATTAAAAGTGATGGAGGGATCTAGAGTAGTAACTGAGTTTATAGAGGATAGTGCCCTCCATAATTTCATCAGTTCTTGGCTAGCCTTCTAGCATTGAGAAAGAAGGTCACGACAGTGCGAAAGGCCACTCTACAAAAAAACGAGGATTTAGAGGGCATGAGAGAAATTTGTGCTGAGTCAGCGGCCAAACTAACTCTCGTTAGGCAACGGTTGGGTTCCCTAATGGTTCAGTTGGAGTGCACATTGGAGCGATGGGGCAACACTACTCAGACATTACAGGCTGATAACACTAGCAGGTTACCACTACACATTGGAGAGGGAGAGGCAGAGTCACCTCGACATATTTTATGTGTTGACTAGGATGGTGAGATGAGGCAACATGAGTTGCACATGGGGCATCCTTGGAAGGATGGAGGGCTAGTTCCATGTACGAGAGTTTATGCTCTTGATTCTTCCCTTGGGGTTGGATGGCAAGAGATATTGAGTTGGTATCTGGTGGAGTTGGCTAGGAAGTTAGATGCATCCATGGCCACAGCTCAGCGGAGACTGTGGATTACCAGAGGTGCTCAAGGGCTAGACTGTTGTTGGGATCCAGGTGGGATTCTCCATCACATCATGGAGTCGATAGGTCATGGTAGTAGCTACATGATGAACTTAGTGGTTGGGTGCACACACCTTTTCATATCCCCTTCAGAGTTCTTGACAACACTAGTGACGTGATGGATTGGTAGAGGAACATGCATATTTCATGAGTTGTCATGGCATATTGATTGTGCATGGAGTCATAGTTTGATTAACCTACTCTGGCAGGAGCTGGTAGGAGGAGGTGGCATCGACTGACCACCGGATAGGGCATTACATGGAGATGGTGCTCTCTCGTTGTTATATTGGACACTAGAGCTACTCATGATAGACACAATAGTGGCATTCCCATTGGCATGTGAGGAGTTATACTGCTAAGGTCTATAAGGGAATATGGGGAGATGTAGCCCACATCATGGAGGGATTACTAGCATAGTGGTGGACGCATTGGCACATGCGGGATGGCATATGATACAAGGTGGTATGGAAGTAGGTAGTGGTACCTAAGGGTGCTCAAGGATATGCCACAGAGTCTAGTCTTATGCAGAGGGATGCCATCTGATGCATACAAACCCAATTTTAGAACCTAACATACATGTTGTATAGAGGTATGCAGTGATGGACAGTGACTTGCATAGGAGCATGGAGATGTGTGGTTGCTTGATGTAGCATGTCGGTTTGCATTGAGAAACTCACATTGCATCGAGTATACGTGGGGAGAGCCAAATATAGTGACATAGGTAGGATACGAGATGATACAAGATGGTACAATAGTACCACGGATATCCAGTAGTGTACAACGATAGGCTACAAGGTACAATGTCAGGTTGAGGACTACAGGGATACTCGGTGGGATGTACGAGCATATGGTGCTATACTTCAAGGTCTTGAAGGGTTGCCTGCAAGGAGATTTATGGACGGAGACACCGGGCATACCTTTGGGTGTACTTCACCTAGGATCAATGGGGACGCAGATGAGCGATACTCGATGGTATCCATAGGGACTCATATGTTTGTACCTCTTATACATTACTTACAGGCACAAACGATTTGGATTTCTTCGTTTGACACTCTGGGCGCGAGTAGCTGGGGACAAGGAACTCATGAGTTGACAACCACAAGTTAGGGGATGAGGTGATCAGCTGCAGGGGTGGCATATCGTTCATCAGTGAGCCTATGCTTGGGGAGCAGGTCACGAAGGAGACATGTGTCACTCTTTCCACAGGGCATGTCAGGACCATGCATGAGGAGAAGATATTGTGTATGATTGAGGTAACTTTCTAGTGGCACACTATCGAGAGGGCGGATGGAAGACTCAGTGGTTATGGTTGGAAGGAGCAGGATGGGTCTGCATACACTCAGTCGATTATGAGTATTAGATTCCCATCTATTCGTTGCCTTCAAGAAGTAGTTATTTAGCACATGTGGCTTCCAACAGTCATCGACACTACGCAGTGGTAGGCACATGGCAGTTTAGCATGCATCAGATTAGTTCATGATATATGGGGCCTATATGTCAGTTTATGTAGGGATTAGGGATAAGGAACAAATAGATTCCAGCAGTTGTTAGAGCTATCCCACAACAAGTATGGCTATAGGATACAGGGATTGAGTTGATTGATAGGACACTCCATTCTATAATGAGTAGGTTCTGTTGTACCTCTGAGATGATAATGGTCAGCTATCATGCCACAACATCTAAGATAATTGTTTTGGGGGTTTCGTTTTAATTTGGAGGACCAATGAATGAAAAAGATGTAACACTGTAATGCCTAACCTTTTGAATAATATTAATACCAAAGCAGAGGGCTGCTATAAAATTTCACACTGTGAAATAGATTGTATTGTGGTGAGGAGAAACAAAAAATAATATGATTATTAGAGTTGTCAAATCGAAAATTAAATAATGATAAGTATGAAAACATCTTAACTATGTTTAGAAGGTTTAAGAGAATAAGATTATGCTTACAAAAGATGCTAATGATTTATTGATTTAGAGGGAATTAATTAAACAGATAGTCCATTAATTCATTCTTTTTATAGATTATCACTTCAAAATCTTATAGGAATAGATTGAAACACAATTATTCCTACCTGGTTATCTCTGTAAGACATAAGAATATGAAGAAAAACATAATGAATAATACTGGAAAAACTTACAGGAAACACAAACTGTGTAAAACAGAATTCAGAATCCTTTTCTTTGTATTAAGGTTCTAGAAAAGTCAAGTACATCAAATGTTTAGAAATGCTTCATTAAGGGTGCAACCTTTCTTCAAGAATGTCACTCTTCTTCAAAGGTGCAACCCATAATAACTCGTGAAGAGAGTTATTTATACAACAATAGAACTAAGAAAATATCCTAAACTACTTTTACAAAAATAGATTATTATAAAATCAAAATAATGGCTACTAGTTGATCTAACACTATTTTAATGGTGTGCTGTTGGTGACTATTGCTAAGAAAAACTAAAAATTGTTGAAGTTGGCTTACTGTTCCTCCAAAGGCTGGATGTTGTTTGATTTTCACGTTGGATGTCATATTTACTTATGACCTTTCATCTGATACACTTTCATCTATTTGTCTTTCATCTATATTTCTTTATTTGCCTCCTTTATTTTTCCTTTTACTGTGTAAATTGTCTGTTTTAAAATTTACTGTGTAAATTATTTCTTCTGCTCTATTGACGTATGGAATTTTCTTTTGAGGAAAATCATTCGAATTCATTTCTTGAGAATCTAGAATAAATATGTTTTTAACTAGTATAAAACTATTTTTCCAGGTCTTATATGATCACCTGCAAAAATAAACTAACAGTTAATAAGAACACATGTTTACAGGGAGGAGATAATGATTTGAGCAAACAGGGAAGTCTGTGGACGGAGTCCTGGAAGTATTTGGAAGGTAATCAGAGGTCAAATTGGGTTGTATATGCTCAAGGTGGTGCAAGAAGGGTTAAGCAAGTTTCACTGTGTAAACGGGCGAAAAGAGCGAAAACAAGGGTCTTCAGCGTTTTAATGGGTAAAGTTTAATATTTGGCGCATAATTTGATAAGTGAACAGTGGATGGTTTCGGCCTACGTGGGGAGGTAGTTTCGGAGGCCATCACATTTCTTTTGAGTGAAGGGCATTAATTTTTGGATAGGATGCGAGTTAACGTAAAGCTGCCAAGTAACTGCAAGGGGCCCAAGCAAAACCACGAATCTCGCGTGTGCTCGAGCCGGTAAAGGTCGGAGATCGAGAGCGCATGATATGGTTGTGGGTTGTTAGATCTGGGGGTGACAGATCTAATGGCTATCGTGCAGTGAAGCTGCACGGAGGGCAATCAGGCAGAGATTAGCGGGCCCCAGGGGATAATTACACTTATGTGTAATTAATTAATGAACAAGGCAAGGTTAAAAATATAACAAGCAAGTTTTAATACAGTGGGACTAGGGTTAAAACATAGCGGAGGTTTATTAACCACACCAAGGGGGTGGGTTAAAAGGTTTTATATATTGGGAAAAAATGAATATCACGGAGATTTGTTAAGTAATACGGGGGACACACAAAACTTAGGCTAAAGGGTTTTATGGTTTTTTAGGCATTTTGTCAAAAACATGAATGGCAGAATTTTAATTAAACAAAGTGGAGGGGGGAATAAAACTTTGGATAAGGGGTATTTATGGGTTTTTAGGGAAATTACAAGGGGAAAGTGATTTTTTAAAGGGGAAAGGGTTTCACACTAGAAAAAAGGGGTTTTTGGATAGGGGAATGAGTTTGGAGGGTAGTTTGCTAGGAAAATGTGCAAAACCAAAGGACAAGGGTGAAAATGAAACAAAAAGGGATTTTCTTAGGAAATGATGGGATAATTAGGAAATTAGTAAGTATGTAGTGGGGGGTGAAATGAAATGAGGGGAAGTTAACCAAATCAAATTGTAAACATCTTTTCACTTTCATAACTGCTCCTGCACACTGAAACATTGAATTAAGCATGATAAATGTGCTTATGCTTCAATCAACTTTGTACTTCTACAACCTTTCTTCTACCTACCCTTTACTTATCCTAACATTTTTTTCTTCACTTAATTGGGTGAATTTAGGCTAGCAGACCTTTTTCTTTCCTTTTTCTTTCAAAAATCAAACTATCTAATTCTAACCTTATCACATCCAAGGGCTCAGATTAAACTGATGAGATCCTTATTATTCTCTACCTAACTATTGATCTGCCAAGATTAAAAAGTTTGGATAGATCTTTACTCTCTAACTATAAACATGAAATTTAAAGGATGAACTAGTCAAGATTAAACTATTTGACTATCATGGGTTGTGGCATTTATCACAAGCTACACACAACCATTATTTTGCAATAATAAAATAAAAAGTACTGGTACTTGGACTTGCACACTTTCATGATTTGTTTTTTGATTTTTTTCGTTTCTCTCTAACCTAACATTTTATTTTTGCCTTCATTTTTTAGGGCATCTATTCTAACATTTTCTTTAATATGGACATCTTTATCAAAATATTTCTAAACATTTTTATTCGTTATTCCTTTTGTCCGTATCCTAGCTTAACATTTTTTGAAAAATATTTTCATTTTTTGGACTAATTTATTTTAACTTATCAAAACCAAAAAAAACTACAACATTGGCTCCATCTGGGGATTGTTTTCTCTTGTAGAATGTAGATAACCTGTAGATCCATGTGCCTTCTCCTCGGGCTATGGAGTCTTTTGCTATAAAAAATCACACTGACAGCTTGAAAAGTAAAAGAAACCAGAGTTTTTAAAATGGTAGTAATGAAATCTACTTCAACTTCTTAGTACTGAATGTAATGTTTGAGAAACCTTCCATTTACAGGATAAGTGGAATATATCCCTTCAAGATTTGTAGCACAAAATTTTTGTTTCCCTTCACTTCAACAATTGCTAAAGGTCCAAACCACAGTTTGTCAAACTTGCCATGTTTTCCCTTTTCTTCTCTCCTGGAATCCCATCTTAGAACTAGATCACCTTTCTTGAAGTCCCTTTCCCTGGCTCTTTTGTCAAACATGATATTCATCTTACTCTGATACTTTTTCAATTTGTATTGAACTTCATCTCTGTTTTCATTTAGTTCAATAATCTGATTTATTCTCCTTGAAAAATCATGAGGTTCATTTGTTGAATCCTGTAGGAATTTTAAAATAGGGAAGACCAAATTGGTAGGGAATATTGCATCTTTCCCATAAACTAACAGGAAATGAGATTTCCAGTAGATCTCTCTGGAGTAATTCTATTTGACCATACTGCAAAAATTAAATGAGAATCCTAGCTCTTTTTATGATCTACTAGAGTCCTTTCCCAATTTGTTTAAACCCCACGATAAATATTATAGATTGAAATATAAATATCAATAACGATGCTTAACCATCGTTGATTTTCATATGGAGACAATATATGTTACAATGTGGCATTTGACCATGCTTGACCATGATTCGCCATGGTTGATTATGGTTTTCATTTGAATACAATCTTCTTTATAATGCAATGTTCTCATGATGATTGATTTTGAAAATGAGAGAATATATGTCATATTAAATATTGTAAAACCCCTAATCCCTAAATCCATGACATCAATATTATAAACGTAAATAATGCTATAATACAAAATAATAATAATAAATATAAACCATAATCAATATAAGAACCACATTGTAAACCATTAAGACATCCGTACAAAAAATTAATATGAACACATTAATAATAATACACTATAAAACATTAAAACATGATAAATCATCAACACATAAAATTATATCACTACATTATAAACAATAATAATTTTAAAGCATAAATACATTAATATCAATACATGAATATATTAATAGTATAATAATTATTATTTCATACATACATAATAATTACTATAATAATAGTTATAATAATATATAATAACTATATTACAATCTAGAGTTGACCATTGATATATTGTGCTGATGAGGTACACAGATTTTAAAACCAAAAATTAATATAGGGAACCAGATTCATTTTACACAATCCATATCAATTTAATAGAATCATCGTAACATTAAATGTGATAGGTAAATCGAAAAATAACTAGGTGAAAGATCAAAAAGTTTATTGGTGGTATATATTATGGATATAGTAGTCTATTTTCTCTATGTTTAATGTGATAGGTAAATCGAAAAGTAACCACGTAAAAGATCAAAAGTTTATTGGTGGTATATATTATGGATGTAGTAGTATATTTGCTTCATTTTCTAAAAGTTTTGTGGTATATTTTCTTCTTTAATTTGTTTATAATTTTATAAGGATTTTTTGGAATTACATGTTTGAGTTGTAAACTCTCCACAATCAGATTGTTTTAAGGGGTTTTTTAAGGTGTTGAATCCATGTATGTAGTCAAAAACCCATTTTAAATAACCAAAACGAAGATTTGGGCAAAACAATTTCCCCACACTCTCACCAAAAACTCTGAAATATAACATGATTACACAATTCCTATTATTAGATTACTTGATTGTATCATGAAAACTATAGGATTTTTTCATTTGTAGAAATGAAGAAAAGTTTTAAAAAGATATGATGTAATACTTATTGATAAAATTATTTTTGTGTGAAACATTGAGTGTCATGAGGAAAGATTCAATATAATATGTGTTGCACTATTTTTCAAATTGTGGGTGAAATGCACCATATTACATGAAAAAGATATTTTGTGCAATACAAAATGAAGAGTTCATTGTGGAGATAAAAGCTTAGGAGAATGCAATGTGTTACTACAATGCTATTGAATGGAAACACTTTTTTTTTAAGAGGGTGTTGTATCATGTGGAAAATATCCATGTGTATGGCACACCACAAAGGAGAAAAGTGTTTGGTTCATGCAAAATGTAGTGAAGCAAATATTTTAAAGAGATGTAATGTGTCACAAGAAAAATATCTTAATTTTCATCTAATGTTTAACAAGGGAAAAAAAATTGAATGCTAAATGGTGCAAGAAAGTGTTTTTTTTAGAAGGTGTTATAAAGGAAAAGTTGTTGTAGACAAAAAAAAAAAAAGGAAATTTGTCTTTGTTGTAGCAAAGGGAAATTCCCACCTCAAAAAAATAAAAATTATAGTGATGAGATGTAGCACACAAAGGTAACATTTCTAGCGATGCATTATATCGTAGATATGGAAACTTCTTGGAAACCTTATACTACATGAAGAAAGGAAAATTGAGGTGATGTGATGTTTTGTTAGTAAAAACATGATGGACATGAAACATCATAGATGAATAACTTTTGGAAGACATGTAAATGAAATTATGGCCAAGTTTTATGGAAAAACTATATATTTGATGTGCTCTCTTGTGAAAATAAGATCTTTGGCAAGATATGATATGTTCCATGAAGAAGAGATTTATGTTTAGGTGACACATCAAAAAGTATAAAAGCTTTGCAATGTGCCTCTTACGTTCTTTCTCCACTGTTTCACAAGACCCAATACTCCAATCCACTAAACTCTATCAATAGCATGCTAAAATAACTCCTTGAAAAGTGATCATATTCATTGTTATCCTTTCATATTTCATATACCCAAAGAAATAAATCACCTCTTCTCCAAGGCCTCCTAGGAAGCCAACTAATTAATTAGTTCCAAGCAGAAACATTTTGTCAAACACTTAATGTTCTTCCTACATGCATACAAATTTATGACACATGTCAATGATTTTATTATTCAATAAAATTTTGGGCATAAAACCCATTTATAATCATGTGATTGTGCACAATCCTCCCCTCTTCTAGTGCCCTCAAAATCGATTCATGCAGCAATATAGAATGAAAACATGAATTTCGTAAACTACATAGAAAATCCTTGTTGTAGTATATTTATAGAAGGCTACATGGATTCCTTCAACATTCTTTTATAGATGCAATCCAAAATCCTCACACTAGTTGTCATAGTATTAGCATTATAAGAGTACACCATTTGACCTTGGACATAAAGTTGTGAATAGTGCTAACAAACATGTTATCCTAACTACAATGAAATAGTTGGCCTCTTTGGGTGTCATAGAGCTTGAAAACTTAGAAGACAAAACATGGGCGTGATCATATGGTCCAATTGTTTACCTCTTACTCTTGAAAGGATCATTGACTATCTCAACTTGCTTGTGTTTACAACTCTCTACATTACTACAATCAAACGTGCCTCGTATTATGTTGCCTAAATAATGGAAAAAAAAATTGAATGCA
Organism: Pinus taeda; assembly: GCA_000404065.3. Taxonomy (NCBI): domain Eukaryota; kingdom Viridiplantae; phylum Streptophyta; class Pinopsida; order Pinales; family Pinaceae; genus Pinus; species Pinus taeda. The sequence goes on from APFE030054500.1 coordinate 92,359, forward strand.
AATTGGTGAAGGAAATATTTTTTTTGAAAGGCTAAATAAAGGAAAAGTTTCCATAGAAAAAAAAAATTTCTTTGTTGTGACTGTTAGCCCTAAGATGAAGCACTGACATTTTGAAGGTTAAAGGAAGGACATGGTCTACTTTTCTGTCCTAAAGAGGGCCCCACATGGGCCATTACCCCACTTTCCTCACTCTCCCTCTTACATTTCATGCCGCTCGTTTCCTAACCTGACCCTCACATCCCGAAAAAACCCTCTTTTGCCTTAGCCTCAAGCAAATTAACCCAAAAACCCCGCAAAACATTACCTTTCCATCATACATGCCCTCCACACATTTCCCAAGGACACCTCGTACCTCCGTGTCCCTCTGTTGTTGGTTTTCACCTGCCGATCCAATGGTCCACGTCTCATCTGATCAATGAAACCTACCCAATCATTCCCCACTGTCAGATCACCCTCGCCAGATCTGACGGTTATCGCTCATATCGCACGGGTAATTAGCAAGAGGAATACCCACCTGATAAAGGTGGCTTTTTTCTCTCTTCTGCTGTGACTTGTCATCCACTGAATGCAATCAGGAAGACTCCACCATTTACCACTTATCGCCCGATGAGTGCCCAATATAAACCATAACCACCCAAACAAAACCACCTCTGGGTGTTATTGTCCGTGCACCTCCTTCACCCGATAACCGTCTGATCTATTCACTTAAGATCTAATGGCCCAGACATGTTCCTCTCCCACCATGACCTCGAGCCTCCTATGCACGATCTCCACCATGCATTCCACTCAATTCAATGACCCTCATTCACGACCGCTCACGATCATCCTCCACCTCTCTGTCACTTCTCTATCCATCTGATTTAGCATGACCATCCACTTATGTACCTCATACTCCACTCCCTATCTATTATCTGAAGAAGAAGGTGGCTGACTCTGTTAGTCTCATGACAATCAGACCGCTAAACCAAATTAACAGAAAGAATGGCTGAAGGAAGAAGGACATAGCACGATCTCCACAAACAGAACTAAACAGTCATGGAGCTCCACTACCACAATCAAGCCAACCACCTCCAGGACATCACAGTACCAGAACTAATTACCATTTTGGTGATGGAAGGAGAATTGTGTCCTTCTACGCAATCAAACAGTTAATGCCAGTAGGTGGTTAATTAAGACATCCCCAACCCTAAACAACTAAGGATCACTGTAAATAAAAATTACTAATAGCATAAAGGAAGATGTAATCGAGGTTTGAAATTATGTTTTGGTTCAACTTCTGTGGACTGTAGATATTATGTAACTTGCAGCGTCTCATCTTCATTTTCAGCAATGCAAGATTCTTTTGTTGTTAATTGCTCAATGCCCATTTCTCCTTTGTTCTAAACTTGTACTTGGAATGTTTTATTCATGATATATTCCATGCCTAATGCTAGATAACTTTCATCTTATCTATGTATTAGTAAATTGAATGTATCAGTGAGTAGTTCACTCAGGTTTCTTTTGTATCAACTGCAAGATAACTGCCATCTTATCTCTGCATTGATAGAGTAGATTTGCTGGTTTCCTTACTAGTTGCAGCTGACCATCATATATAATGTATGCATTTGCTGGTTTGGTTAGTATTCCTCATCTATTCACCTAATTCCCAAACTACTGAGCATTGGTGGTCTAAAGCCTTGTAGTCTGAGGGTGTTCATGCATGTCTGGAGTGAAAACAAAGTAGAAGTGGTTATTTGGCTTGAACTGAACCATCATCCATCCCAATAAGTTCCTAGAACCATATTGAAGATTATATGTTACCAAGCATCTCCGAGCTACAACCTAGGAGAGTTTCCTGGAGCCCTAACATAATTGGCACTGCCACCAGGGAGAGGAGATTGAAGCTTAGCTTCCCTGGGAGAATGACACAGATCCAGCTTTAATGATGGACAAGGTCTGGACACATTTTCTATTCTAATCATCTATCTGGCGACTCTACTGGAGGCCGAACCTTTTGGCAACTCCATATCATAGTTCTGGCTCAGTTTGTGAGGCATGCGTGGAGAAATCCTCAGAAGTCACCAGTTGACCCAGTGCCTGGCCCTGAGAAGATCATCAAGGAAAGAAAGATAGCACAGAAAGGACCATCAGGATCAGGTGAACCTAAACAATCTTATGCATCTTTGCAAGAAAGGCTTCGAATAGAACAAATACATGTTGAGAATATAGCATCTAGCACTAGGAGTGAAGAAAAATTTTCAGAAATTCATAAAGCTTCTTATTCTTTAGGTTCTCCTTTTACTTTGAGCCCGAAGGAAACCTCACCTCCTATCCCCCATATTCCTTTAGTCCTGTCAGTCACTCCTCAGCTCCCTATCATTTATATTTCCAGTACTCTTCAATCCACTACAGTCATGGCAGGCCCACAAGCACCCACCAAAATGGAGAGAATTATAGTTGCTAAGTATGGACCCCTAGTACTGCCTGTTCCTCTGAACGCTATGAATGCTGGAGAATATTAGAAATACATGCCTAAGTTCACCGGGACTGAAGGGATTACTGCTGAAGAACATCTTGAGTCCTTTTATAGTTACACTGATAATCTAGACATTAGTGAAGATGACATGTGGATGAGAGTATTTGTCCAAAGCCTAGATGGAGAGGCCAGAAAATGGTTCACAGAATTGACCCCTAGATCTATAACTGATATTAAGGCCTTGGATGATGTATTCCTAAAGAATTGAGGGGATAAGAAAGACCTGCTCTACTACCATACTGTGTTTGGGAACCTGAAAAGGGGAAATGGGGAGTCACTTTCTGGGTTCAGTAAAACATTTAACCGCATGTACAACAAGATACCAGCTGAAGTGAAACCTACCCCTACCTCTGCTAGACTCATTTATGCAAGTGCCTTTGATTCTAACTTCGGTTTACTATTGAAGGAGAGGTGATGTGCTACTTTGGCTAATATGCAGGATGCAGCCTTGGAAGTGGAATAAAACATCGTGGTTGCAGAAAAGCTCAAAGGTAATACTGATAGAAAAAGATAGAGGGACGAGCCTTCATCATCTTCAGATCCCAAAATTAATAAAATGGCCAAGATGAGAGAGTCATTAGCCTCTAAGGTTTCCAAATTAAAGGTTGAGCAACGCTCCAGGAAATGAAGAGTTCCTAGCACCTTTGCTCCTCAAAATCAAAATCCATATAGAAGAGCCAATGAGCAATGGCAAATTTTGTAAAGAAACAAAGAGGCTAATGAGGACTAAAGGGTGAAGGCCCCTTTTAAGAATGCAGTCATGGAAGAAGAACAATTTGAGGAAGATGATGAGATTCACTGCATGGAAGGCAAGGGCAGCACCACCTTTTTTACCAAAGCTTCCTATTAGAAGTCATTATTCAATGGTCGGATCAGCCAAGAATGGGATGGTGGGGCTATTCTACAAGTTGTAGATCAACACCAATACAATCTGAGGACTATGATGAATAATGTCAAAGAAAATCCTGTTCATAAAGTTGTTGTCCCTGCAGAACAAAAAGCTAATAAGTAGAAGAAACCAGCAGTTGATCCTATCATCCTCAAAGCTCCAGCCATAGAGGTAAGAAGCCTTGAAAAGTCCCCTTCTTCTTTCAGTTTTCAATCAGAAATCTAGAAGCCAAGAATACCTATGTCCCTGATTGAACCAATGAAGAATGAGTCCTTCAAGAAATCAATCCTTGAGGATCTTGAGCCTAGAACCATCCAAGCTTCCACTAACTATGTAAATCTGCAGGATGACCAACTAGTTTTTATCCTCAGCCCAGTGATCGAAAATTGTGAAGATAGCTCCCCATCATTCTATGTTACTCTGCCTATTCATGGTAAAATCCTCCATAATTGCCTTCTGGACACTAGAGACAGCCATGATTCAATGCCCATGGCTGTCATAGATAAGCTCGGTCCTGACATTACCAAGCCTTATCAGTTCACTTCCATGCAACTCAGGAAACCAGTTTTCCAGATCAAAAAGGATGGAGACCCACAGATTTGGGACATGTTCTTTGAAGGGGCCTACTCTAAGGAAGCTGTAGGAGCAGGTGAAGTCCTTGTGTCCCCACACAAGAATGAATTGATCCACCTTTTATATTAACTTTTCAGGTCACAAATGACACAACAAAGTATAAATCAAACCTTATTATTCAGCAGGTGTACAAAAGCTTCTAAGTAAAACATCCAAGGCTAGAAGCATGCATAGAGGAGGTGAAATATAGGCCATCGCTGCCTAATAATATCAAATGCTGGAATTTTTTTGAAGTGGGTCATAAAATCAATAGGATTTTGCAAGTCTTTGATGAATTGGCTGATATGCACATTTACCAAGAGAAAGAAACCTTTGAAAGAAAGGTAAAAAGGGTCAATTATCAGTTGGGTTACTGTTTTCTCAAAAGGAATTCATCAAAGAAAGGAGGGAATGTTTTTGATGGCCCATTCATGGGTTGTTCTCCGAACTTTATTTTAGTTAAGGCTTTCAAGCCTTAGTATTGTAAATATGTTGTTTTCAAATTTTTTACTTATGCAAAATAGACTCCATGCCCAATGGAACACTAGGAGGAAGCTTTGATTTTTGGTCTTACTAGAAAGGCAGTGGTCTAGAGTTCTTGAAACCTCACAGGGAGGAGTTCATCCATAGAAGGAGCCAGTGTTAGCACTGAGATGAAGCGCTGACATTTTGAAGGCTAAAGGAAGGACATGGTCTGCTTTGTTGTCCTAAAGAGGGCCCCACACGGGCCATTACCCCACTTTCCTCACTCTCCCACTTACATTTCATGCCGCTCATTTCCTAACCCGACCCTGACATCTCGAGCAAAAGAGGAACCCGACCCTTACATCCCGACCAGACCCTGTTTTGCCTTAGCCTCAAGAAAATTAACCCAAAAACCCCACAAAACCTTTTTCCAAGGACACCTCGTACCTTCATGTCCCTCCACTGTTGATTTTCCCCTGCGGATCCAATGGTCCACGTCTCAACCGATCAATGAAACCTACCTGATCATTCCCCACCGTCAGATCACCCCCGCTAGATCTGACGGCTATCGCTCATATGGCACGAGTAATTAGTGAGAGGAATACCCACCCAATAAAGGTGGTTTTTCTCTCTCTTCTGATCCAATGTGTCATCCGCTAAATGGATCGAGTAGACTCTACTATTTATCACTTACCGCTCGATGATCACATGATATAAACCATAACCGCCCAAACCAAACCACCTCCAAGTGTTATCATCTGCGCACCTCCTTCACTCAATAACCATCTGATCTGTTCACTTAAGATCTAACGGCCCGAACATGTTCCTCCCCCACCATGACCTTGAACCTCATGCGAATGATCTCCACCGTCCATTCCCCTCGATCCAATAACCCTCATTCACGACTTCTCCTGATCATCCTCCACCTCTCTGTCTTTTCTCTGTCCATCCGATTTGGCACGTCCATCCACCTATGCACCTCATACTCCACTCCCTATCTGTTATTCGAAGAACAAGGTGGCCAACTCTGTCAGTGTCATGATAGTCAGACTGTTGAACGAAATTAACAAAAAGCATGGCCAAAGGAAGAAGGACACAACACGATCTCTGCAAACAGAACTAATCAGTCATGGATCTCCACTGCCACAATCAATCCATCCACCTAGCAGGACATCACAGTATGAGAATTAATTACCGTTTTGCGATGGAAGGAGAATTGTATCCTTGTACACAATCAAACAGTTAATGCCAATAGGTGGTCAATTAAGACATCCCTAACCCTAAACAACTAAGGATCATTGTAAAGAAAAACTATAAATAGTAGAAAGGAAGATGTAATTGAGGTTAGAAATTGTGTTTTGGTTCAACTTCTAGAGATTGTAGATATTCTGTAACTTGCAACGTCTCATCTTCATTTTCAACAATGTAAGCTTCTTTTGTTGTTAATTGCTCAATGCCCATTTCTCCTCTGTTCTAAACTTGTACCTGGAATGTTTTATTCACGATATCTTCTATGCCTAATGCTAGATAATTGTCATCTTATCTCTATATTAGTAAATTGAATGTATCAGTGAGTAGGTCACTCAGGTTTCTTTTGTATCAACTGTAACATAATTTTCATCTTATCTCTGCATTGATAGATTAGATTTGCAAGTTTCCTTACTAGTTGCAGCTGGCCATCGTACATTCTATATGCATCTGCTAGTGTGGTTAGTATTTCTCATCTATTCACCTAATTCCCAAACTATTGATCATTGGTGGTCTAAAGCCTTGTAGTCTAAGGGTGTTCATGCATGTCACAGATCCAACTTTGATGATAGACAAGGCCTCGACACATTTTTGGTTGTAATCATCTATGTGGCGACTCTACTGGAGGCCAAACCTTTTGGCGACTCCACATCATATTTTTGGCTTAGTTTGTGAGGCATACTCTAAGAAATCCTCAGAAGTCGCCTACTGACCCAGTGCTTGGCCCTGAGAAGATCATCAAGGAAAGAAAGATATCATAGAAAGGAGCATCAGGATCAAGTAAACCTAAACAATATTATGCATATGGGCAAGAAAGGCTTGGAATAGAACAAATACATGTTGAGAATATAACCTCTAGCACTAGCAATGAAGAAAAATCTTCAGAGATTCATAAAGCTCCTTATTCTTTAGGTTCTCCTTTTGCTTTAATCCAAAAGAAAACCTCACATCCTATCCCCCATATTCCTTTAGTCCTGTCAGTCACTCCTCAGCTCTTTATCATTCAGACTGCCAGTACTCTTCAATCCACTATAGCAATGGCAGGCCCACAAGCACCCACCAAAATGGAGAGAATTATAGTTGCTAGGTATGGACCTCTAGTACTCCCTGTTCCTCTGAGCACTATACCTGCTGGAGAATATCAGAAATACATGCCTAAGTTCACCAGGATTGAATGGGTAGTTGTTGAAGAATATCTTGAGTCCTTCTATAGTTATGCTGATAATCTAGACATTAGTGAAGATGATGTGTGGATGAGAGTATTTGTCCAAAGCCTAGATGGAGAGGCCAAAAAATGGTTCAGAGAATTGTCTCCCAGATCTATAACTAATATTGAGGCCTTGGATGATGTATTCCTAAAGCATTGGGGGGATAAGAAAGACTTGCTCTACTACCATACTGAGTTTGGGAACCCGAAAAGGGAAAATGGGGAGTCACTTTCTGAGTTCAATAAAAGGTTTAACTGCATGTACAGCAAGATACTAGCTGAAGTGAAACCCACCCCTACCTTTGCGTCATTTATGCCAGTGCCTTTGATTCAAACTTCTTTTTATTGTTGAGGGAGAGATGATGTGCTACTTTGGCTGATATGCAAGATGCAACCTTGGAAGTGGAATCAAACATCGTGGCTATGAAAAATATCAAAGGTAATGCTGATAGAAGAAGACAAAGAGACGAACCTTCATCATCTTCAGATCCCAAGATCGATAAAATGGCCAAGATGATAGAGTCATTAGCCTCTGAGGTTTCCAAATTAAAGGTCAAGCAACACTCTAGGAAAGGAAGAGTTCCTAGCACCTTTGCTCCTCCAAATCAAAATCCATATAGAAGAGCCAATGAGCAGTGGCAGATTTTGCAAAGAAACAAAGAGGCTAATGAGGACCAAAGGGTGAAGGCCCCTTTTTAGAATGCAGTCATGGAAGAAGAACAGTTTGAGGAAGATGATAAGATTCATTGCATGGAAGGCAAAGGCAGCACTACCTTTTTCACCAAAGCTGCCTATGAGAAGTCATTATTCAATGGCTAGATTAGCCAAGAATGTTATGGTGGGGCTGTTCTAAAAATTGTAGATCAACACCAATACAATCTAAGGACTATGATGAATAACGTCAAAGAAACTCATGTTCATAAAGTTGTTGTCGCTGTAGAACAATAAGCTAATAAGCATAAGAAACCAGCAGTTGATCCTATCATCCTCAAAGCTCTAGCCATAGAGGTAAGAAGCCTTGAAAAGTACCCTTATTCTTTCAGTTTTCAATCAAAAATCCAGAAGCCAAGAATACCTATATCCCTGATTGAACCAGTGAATAATGATTCCTTCAAGAAATCGATCCTTGAGGATCTTGAGCCTAGAACCATCCAAGCTTCCACTGACTACATAAATCTGCAGGATGACCAACTAGCTATTATCCTCAGCCCAGTGATCGAAAATTGTGAAGATAGCTCCCCATCATTCTATGTTACTCTTCCTATTCATGGTAAAATCCTCCTTAATTTCCATTTGGACACTAGAGCCAGCCATAATTGAATGCCCAAGGCTGTCATAGATAAGCTCGGTCTTAACATTACCAAGCCTTATTACTTGGCTTCCATGCAACTCAGGAAACCAGTTTTCCAAATCACAAAGGAGGGAGGCCCACAGATTTGGGACATGTTCTTTGAAGGGGCCTGCTCTAAGGAAGTTATAGGAGCAGGTGAAGTCGTTGTGTCCCCCACACAAGAATACATTGATCCACCTTTTATATTAACTTTTCAAGTCACAAATGACACAACAGAGTATAAATCAAACCTTATTATTCAACAGGTGTACAAAAGCTTCCAAGTAAAACATCCAAGGCTGGAAGCATGTAGAGAGGAGGTGAAACATAGTCCATCTCTACCTAATAATATCAAATGTTGGAAGGTTTTTGAAGTGGGTGATAAAATTAGTAGGCTTTTGCAAGTCTTTGATGAATTCGCTAATATGCACATTGACCAAGAGAAAGAAACCTTTGATAGAAAGGTAGAAAGGGTCAATTTTCAGTTGGGTGACTGTTTTCTCAAAAGGAATGCATCAAAGGAAGGAGGGAATGTTTTTGATGGCCCATTCAATGAGTTGTTCTCCGAACTTTATTTCAGTTAAGGATTTCAAGCCTTGGTATTGTAAATATGTTGTTTTCAAAGTTTTTACTTATGCAAAATAGACTCCATGCCCAATGGAACACTAGGAGGAAGTTTTGATTTTTGGTCTTACTAGAAAGGTAGTGGTCTAGAGTTCTTGAAACCTCACAGGGAGGATTTCATCCCCAAAAGGAGCCAGTGTTAGCCCTGAGATGAAGCACTGACATTTTGAAGGCTAAAGGAAGGGCACAGTCTGCTTTGTTGTCCTAAAGAGGGCCCCACACGAGCCATTACCCCACTTTCCTCACTCTCCCACTTACATTTCATGCCGCTCGTTTCCTAACCTGACCCTCACATCCCAATGAAGCCCTCTTTTGCCTGAGCCTCAAGTAAATTAAACAAAAAACCCCGCAAAACCTTACCTTTCCATCATACGCGCCCTCTGCACATTTCCCAAGGACACCTCATACCTCCGCTATTGATTTTCCCCCGTTAATCCAATGGTCAATGTCTCATCCGATCAATGAAACCTGCTTGATCATTCCCCATCGTCAAATCACCCCCACCAGATCTAATGGCTATCACTCATATCGCACGGGCAATTAGCAAGAGGAATACCCGACTGATAAAGGCGGTTTTTCTCTCTCTTCTGCTGCAACATGTCATCCGTTGAATGGAATCAAGCAAACTCCATTGTTTAACACTTACCGACCAATGAGTGCCCGATATAAACCATAACCGCCCAAACAAAACCACCTCTGGGTGTTATCGTCTGCACACCTCCTTCACCTGATAACCATCCAATCTGTTCACTTAAGATGTAACAACCCGAACATGTTCCTCTCCCACCATGACCTTGATCCTCCTGCGCACGATCTCCACAGTGCATTCCACTCGATCCGACAAACCTCATTCATGACTTCTCCCAATGTCCTCCACCTCTTTGTCACTTCTATGTCCATCCGATTTGACACATCCATTCACTTATGCACCTCATACTCCATTCCCTATCTGTTATTCAAAGAACAAGGTGGCCAACTCTGTCAGTCATGATAGTCAGACCGCTAAATGAAATTAACAGAAAGCATGGCCAAAGGAAGAAGGACACAGCACGATCTCTGCAAAGAAAACTAATCAGTCATGGATCTCCACTACCACAATCAAGCCATCCACCTAGCAGGACATCACAGTACGAGAAATAATTACAGTTTTTGTGATGGAAGGAGAATTGTATCCTTGTACACAATCAAATAGTTAATGCCTGTAGGTGGTCAATTAAGACATCCCCAACCCTAAACAGCTAAGGATCATTGTAAAGAAAAGCTATAAATAGCAGAAAGGAATATGTAATTGAGGTTGGCAATTGTGTTTTGGTTCAACTTCTAGAGATTGTAGATATTCTGTAACTTGCAGCGTCTCATCTTCATTTTCAACAATGCAAGCTTCTTTTGTTGTTAATTGCTCAATGTCCATTTCTCCTCTGTTCTAAACTTGTACCTGGAATGTTTTATTCATGATATCTTCTATGCCTAATGCTAGATAACTATCATCTTATCTCTATATTAGTAAATTGAATGTATCAGTGAGTAGGTCACTCAGGTTTCTTTTGTATCAACTGCAAGATAATTGTCATCTTATCTCTGCATTGATAGATTAGATTTACAAGTTTCCTTACTAGTTGCAACTGGCCATTGTACATTTTGTATGCATCTGCTAGTGTGGTTAGTATTTCTCATCAATTCACCTAATTCCCAAACTATTGAGCATTGGTGGTCTAAATCCTTTTAGTCTAAGGGTGTTCATGCATCTCTGGAGTGAAATCAGAGTATAAGTGGTTATCTGGCTTGAACCGAACCATCATCCATCCCAATAAGTTCCTAGAACCATATTGAATATTATATGTCACCAGGCATCTTCGAGCTACAACCTAGGAGAGTTTCCTAGAGCCCTAACATAATTGGTGCCGTTGCCGGGGAGAGGAGATTGAAGCTCAGCTTCCCTGGGAGAATGACATTGATCCAACTTTGATGATAGACAAGGTCTGGACACATTTTTTGTTGTAATCATCTATCTAGCGATTCTACTGGAGGCCAAACCTTTGGCGACTCCACATCATAGTTTTGGCTTAGTTTGTGAGGCATACTCAGAGAAATCCTCAGAGGTCATCAACTGACCTAGTGCCTAGCCCTGAGAAGATAATTAAGGAAAGAAATATATCATAGAAAGGAGCATCAAGATCAAGTAAACCTAAACAATCTTATGCATATGGGCAAGAAAGGCTTCGAATAGAACAAATACATGTTGAGAATATAACCTCTAGCACTAGGAGTGAAGAAAAATCTTCAGAGATTCATAAAGATCCTTATTCTATAGGTTCTCCTTTTGCTTTAATCCCAAAGAAAACCTCACATCCTATCCCCCATATTCCTTTAGTCCTATCAGTCACTCCTCAGCTCTCTCTCATTCCGACTGCTAGTATTCTTCAATCCACTACAGCGATGGCAGGCCCACAAGCACCCACCGAAATGGAGAGAATTATAGCTGCTAGGTATGGACCTCTAGTACTGCCTATTCCTTTGAACACTATACTTGCTGGAGAATATCAGAAATACATGCCTAAGTTCACTGGGATTGAAGGGGTTACTGCTGAAGAACATTTTGAGTCCTTTTATAGTTATGCTAATAATCTAGACATTAGTGAAGATGATGTGTGGATGAGAGTATTTGTCCAAAGCCTAGATGGAGAGGCCAGAAAATGGTTCAGAGAATTGACCCCCAGATCTATAACTATTATTGAGGCCTTGGATGATGTATTCCTAAAGCATTGGGGGGATAAGAAAGACATGCTCTACTACCATACTGAGTTTGGGAACCTAAAAAGGGAAAATGGGGAGTCACGTTATGAGTTCAATAAAAGGTTTAACTGCATGTACAGAAAGATACTAGCTGAAGTGAAACCGACCCATACCTCTACTTCATTTATGCCAGTGCCTTTGATTCTAACTTCTGTTTACTGTTGAGGGAGAGATGATGTGCTACTTTGGCTGATATGCAAGATGCAGCCTTGGAAGTGGAATCAAACATCGTGGCTGTGAAAGAGCTCAAAGGTAATGTTGATAGAAGAAGACAAAGAGACGAGCCTTCATCATCTTCAAATCCCAAGATCGATAAAATGGCCAAGATGATAGAGTCATTACCCTCTAAGGTTTCCAAATTAAAGGTCGAGCAACACTCTAGGAAAGGAAGAGTTCCTAGCACCTTTGCTCCTCCAAATCAAAATCCATATAGAAGAGCCAATGAGCAGTGGCAGATTTTGCAAAGAAACAAAGAGGCTAATGAGGACCAAAGGGTGAAGGCCCCTTTTTAGAATGCAGTCATGGAAGAAGAATAGTTTGAGGAAGATGATAAGATTCATTTCATGGAAGGCAAAGGCATCGCTACCTTTTTGACCAAAGATGCCTATGAGAAGTCATTATTCAATGGTTAGATCAGCCAAGAATGTTATGGTGGGGTTGTTCTAGAAACTGTAGATCAACATTAATACAATCTAAGGACTATGATGAATAACGTCAAAGAAACTCCTATTCATAAAGTTGTTGTCCCTGCAGAACAACAAGCTAATAAGCATAAGCAACCAGCAGTTGATCCTGTCATCCTCAAAGCTCTAGCCATAGAAGTAAGAAGCCTTGAAAAGTCCCCTTCTTCTTTCAGTTTTCAATCAGAAATCCAGAAGCCAAGAATACCTATGTCCCTGATTGAACCAGTGAAGAATGAGTCCTTCAAGAAATCGATCCTTGAGGATCTTGAGCCTAGAACCATCCAAGCTTCCACTAACTATATAAATCTGTTGGACGACCAACTAGATGTTATCCTGAGCCCAGTGATCGAAAATTTTGAAGATAGCTCCCCATCATTCTATGTTACTCTGCCTATTCATGGAAAATCCTCCGTAATTTCCTTCTGGACACTAGAGCCAGCCATAATTCAATTCCCAAGGCTGTCATAGATAATCTCGGTCTTAACATTACCAAGCCTTATTACTTGGCTTCCATGCAACTCAGGAAACTAGTTTTCCAAATCACAAAGGAGGGAGGCCCATAGATTTGGGACATGTTCTTTGAAGGGGCCTGCTCTAAGGAAGCTATAGGAGCAGGTGAAGTCGTTGTGTCCCCCACACAAGAATGCATTGATCCGCCTTTTATATTAACTTTTCAAGTCACAAATGACACAGCAGACTATAAATCAGACCTTATTATCCAACAGGTGTACAAAATCTTCCAAGTAAAACATCCAAGGCTGAAAGCATGCAGAGAGGAGGTGAAACATAGTCCATCTCTGCCTAATAATATCAAATGCTGGAAAGTTTTTGAAGTGGGTCATAAAATCAATAGGCTTTTGCAAGTCTTTGATGAATTCGCTGATATGCACATTGACCAAGAGAAAGAAACCTTTGATAGAAAGGTAAAAAGGGTCGATTTTCAGTTGGGTTACTGTTTTCTCAAAAGGAATGCATCAAAGGAAGGAGGGAATGTTTTTGATGGCCCATTCAATGAGTTTTTCTCTGAACTTTATTTTAGTTAAGGCTTTCAAGCCTTGGTATTGTAAATATGTTGTTATCAAAGTTTTTACTTATGCAAAATAGACTCCATGCCCAATGGAACACTAGGAGGAAGTTTTGATTTTTGGTCTTACTAGAAGGGCAGTGGTCTAGAGTTCTTGAAACCTCACAGGGAGGATTTCATCCCCAGAAGGAGCCAGTGTTAGCCTTGAGATGAAGCACTGACATTTTGAAGACTAAAGGAAGGACACAGTGTTCTTTGTGTCCTAAAGAGGGCCCCTCACGAGCCATTACCCAACTTTCCTCACTCTCCCACTTACATTTCATGCCATTAGTTTCCTAACCTGACCCTCACATCCCGACGAAACCCTCTTTTGCCTTAGCCTCAAGAAAATTAACCAAAAAACCCGACAAAACCTTACCTTTCTATCATACGCGCCCTCCACACATTTCCCAAGGACACCTCGTACCTCTGTGTCCCTCTGCCGTTGATTTTCCCCCACAAATCCAATGGTCCATGTCTCATTCGATCAATGAAACCTACCTGATCATTCCCCACCGTTAGATTACCCCCGCTAGATCTAATGGCTATCGCTCATATCGCACAGGCAATTAGCGAGAGGAATACCCAACTGATAAAGGCAGTTTCTCTCTCTCTTCTGCTGCAACGTGTCATCCGTTGAATGGAATCAAGCAGACTCTACTGTTTACCACTTACTGCCCGATGAGCACTCGATATAAACCATAACCACCCAAACCAAACCACTTCTAGGTGTTATCATCCGTGCACCTCCTTCACCCGATAACGATCCAATCTTTTCACTTAAGATCTAATGGCTCGGACATGTTCCTCTCCCACCACGACCTCGAGCCTCCTGCACACGATCTCCACCATGCATTCCACTCGATCCGATGACCCTCATTCACGACCACTCCCAATCGTCCTCCACCTCTCTGTCACTTCTTTGTTTGCCCGATTTGGCACATCTATCCACCTATGCACCTCATACTCCACTACCTATCTATTATCTAAAGAAGAAGCTGGCAAACTCTGTCAGTCTCATGACAGTCAGACTGCTAAACCTAATTAATAGAAAGCATGGCCGAACGAGGAAGGACATAGCACAATCTCAGCAAACAGAACTAAATAGACATGGAGCTCCACTACCACAATCAAGCTAACTACCTAGCACGACATCCCAGTACTAAAATTAATTATCATTTTCGTGATGGAAGGAGAATTGTGTCCTTATACGTAATCAGACAGTTAATGCCAGTAGGTGGTCAATTAAGACATACCCAGTGTTATAGGCAAATGGCGGAGACAGTTTGCGAGGTGGAGGATCATAGATTCTTCCAGAAACTTCTCCTCTGACACTTGCCTCTCTGATTTCGCCTAGGGATGAGTAAGAGATCATCAATCTCCAAGTGGAATCAAGAACTATCAGAGAGAGGACACTAATCAAAATCCCAAAAGCTGACTCACCCCCCTACAATCATCTATATATGGATCCCTCATCACAGAGATCCAGAGGTTGGAATCTTGTATCTTGTAGAGAAGTGTTGTTGGTTTCCTAGTGTAATATCATAGTGTTGGGTGGTCTATGTTTTACATGAGGTGAAGAAGGCCTTTCTTGCTGGAGGATGATGCTGGGTCAGAACAATTGGTTGTAATCCTTTTGCTATTCTTGATATTAATAAAGCTATTCAAGTTTTCCTCCACATTCTTGTATGTTTGATTGTATATGCATTTGTGTGGTCAATACATATCTGGTCCTGTGTTGTTTATGTCTATAGATCTATGTTCTTCGATAGTATTATGTTGCTTTGATAACACAAGTGCTCTTTGAAGCTGGGTAGATGAAGAAGAAGCGGCAAAGATCTATCGGGAAGGAGAGGAACCAGGCAAGGAACTAAGCGCAAGATTAAGGTTGGTGTCCTTTGTTCTCCTCTTATCTATTTTTCATAAAGGAAAGCAAAAGTAGTTTTAACTTGTTTGTTTCTAGGATAGCTACCATTCTTAGTGGGAATAGCAGCTCTAAGTGGATGCTATTCTCGATAACAAAATGGTGACTCCGCTGGGGAGTGAGTAGATTGTTTGCTAGTCTATATTTGTTTGTTTTATAAACTTACAGACGGAGCCTGAAGTCAAGCCAGCTAGCCTTCAAACTGCATTTTCTATGAAAATGCAAAGTAGATCAATGCTCCTTCAGTCTATCTCTGGGTTTTGTTTATAAATTGAACAATCGATCTACAAATACTCTAATTTCCCTAGTGGTGGCTCTAGTAACCTCCTTAGATCAACCCCTGTGATTTATATTTACTGAACATCACTTGCTCGGCCTAAATCCCTAAACTGAACTACAAATTGTGACCAAGACCAGATAAAAGTCTCACAATGATACCATCACACCCTCTCTTCAAGGCAATCTGTATGCATCACACCTCCTGTGTGCAGTAGGTGTGATGCATACTGGATTCCCTGTGTGACAGGTGCGATGGTCAGGGAAGGTTAATTTTACCTTCAGACTTTGGTTTTTCTTCACTCTTTTCAGCTCTATCCAGGAGTTTTTCTATCTGTGGTCAGTTTATCTCTGTGGAAACCCCCTTCCCTTCCACCATTCTGCCTCCATTGTGCAAAGAACTGTAAATGTTTTTATGTATTGTGCGCCATTTTCAGTTCTCTTTTACAAAGAAGTAGCGTAATCAGACTATCGTTTCTTGATCTAAAAGTGTCGCAAGTGTCGTTTTCAGTCGTAGAAGAGAATCCCATTGTTCTTGGTAGTCAATTATACTATTACTCTTGTATGTGATTTGAATTAGTAGTTTTTCAAGTGTCAAAAACAGATTTCATTTCGAAATTGCAAAGTGTCGTCCTTATCTTCACTTCGTTTTGAAAAGACATTTGTTAGTATTGTCGCTTTGAAAAGATAGTTTAGATTTGCACTTAGCATTCTTCTTGTCATTTACACATTAAGAAGGCTGAAAATAAATACATGCATGTGAATTTGCATTTAGACTGCTTGGTTTGATTTAGGATAGTGCATTTAGTGTGTGCTCTGTGCTCTTTGTTGAAAGACCCTCAGTTCTCTTTCCTTAGTAGCTAGGATTTTCGTTGCAAAAGAAGATTAAACGATTGTTAATCATCTTAGACTGCATTTTAGGAATTGTATACATACACCATGCGGTGAACCTGAAAGGAAATTTTTTAAACAAGATCAACTATAAAATAAATTTAATGAACCTAAAAACGCTTTGGAACCTAACGCACAACATTTAGAAGTCTAGGCTAGAGACATATTCCGACGTCGTAAAGCCTGGTAACTATCGCTTTCATTGTTGGTTGGGTGATTCCTCCTCTTTGAGACGACAAGTGCCGATATGGACTTGTGCTCCCACGTACCGTCGAGTATATATTGGGGGACCACAATAAGCTATATCCTTTATCCTTAGGAAGCCATGTCTGTCGCCCTATCGATCACAATGCACTGAACACAGCATTCGGGAAGATTGATTGTTGTAACATAAAAAGTATTCTGCAGTTTTGTGATTGGTTTGGTAATCCCTCTATCTAGATTTCCAGAGTAGTCTCTTTCATTCCTTTTCAGACTCCTTAAAGGAAAAGGTCCATATGAGCACTTGTCACTTCAGGCTCATTAAAAATTGAAGGCGACTAGAGTCATCTTTAGCTTTTTCTCTACTCTTAAAAATTGAAAAAGCAAGTTGTGTCAAAGCGTCTAAAATTCATTTAATTTGAAATAACACTTTTCCCTCTTATTTTGAGTTGATCGAATAATCCGCAATCATGGAAGAAAGTCAATCAAAACCCCGTCGTTCATGGAGACTGATGAATCAACCGTCTTTGACTACAAAAACGAAACCATTCTGAGCCAAGCGAACTCGTTTAATTGGGTCAAAGTCTCCTGGTTTGTTTGAAACTTGTGTTTCAACATCCTTTGAGACTCCTGTTACTCCAACCATTTCTAGTATCCCTGCCTCTACAGAAGAAGTTCCACAGTTACAAGAGGACATTGGAACTGATCCTAGTGTATCAGTAAACACTTCGATTCTTGAACCAGCTCCATCCAGAATTGATTCGGAAGGTGTTACCCCTCTAGCATTTGTCGCTACAGAGCCTATACCTTCTTCGGCACCATAAATATTTTACGGACCTGAGGTCTGCCTCTTCCACCTGGATTGATTGCTATAGAAGAGATTACGGAGGATCTCCCATCCAGTATTCCATCGCATTTTGGGACTGGGATCCACCTATATCATTCTACTTTAGAAGTTAATACCCCTTCATCGCAAGTTCCTGTAGAATCACTAGGAAGTCTTTTGGATAGACTCGATATGTCTGGAAAACCATCGACATATAGGACTGTGTCGTCCGATACAACGATAGCAGAACCTCCTGCCACCACTCTGACGATGTTCATTGGTATACCATCTGTCCCAACTAGCTTTCAACCGCTAGAAGGAGTCCACCCAGGGACCGTTTCGACAATATGGTCTGTTCCCGTTTGCTCATCTGGAATAGTATCTGGAATCTCTTATGTTGAATCTCAACAAATTGATCCTTCACAACAATATCAATTTGGGCAGTCTGGTTTACAAAGGCCAATCATTCCTTTGAGCACTGGATTGCTGCCATATGGGGGGCACTACACACTATCATTGTTCCTTCCGGCAGAACAACCATATGAGAGTTCACAACTGAATTCAGGTCAAATTGGAATCACATCCAGCGGTTGGGTGCAAATACTGCCTCAAAAACCAAGAGTTGTATACTCAATGCAACCGAGTCTACTTGTGTCGAATATACCCACTACACCAACTATTATGACAGTGTCGCAAGTACAAGCATTGCCTATTGTATGCCAACCTCAATTTTCTCAGATCATTGTACAACAGCCTCTTGTCTCCACGACACAACCACAATCACCAATTAGTGGATCCTTAACTGCAGCAACTCGGGCTCAAACGGGTACTATTACCCCTCATCTTGGTCAAATGTCCAATATTGGGTAACAGTAAATGGCTTCACAACCATGGCTGGTGCAACATCAACAACCGCAATTCCAACAAGCTTACCAAGGACCTGAGCAACAAAACTTTGCAAGTAATGGGCAGTCGTATATTCAAAATGGTTATCACCAATCATCTCAAATTGGTTATGCCCAACCACCTTATCAAAGTTATCAACATCAAATACATTATGCTGGTATGCAAAGATCCACTGCTCAGGTGATCCCGTCTTATCCTGGGTACGCTTCACCGAACCTGAATCAACAGTTACCCTTTGTGGCGACTCTAGAGTTACCAGATCTAAATCGGCTAACGAATGATCCAATCGCTTATGCCCCTTGGTGGTCAGTGATTCCTCATAAACTTCCGTCAGATATTCCTAAATTCAATGGAAATCCGGGTGAAGACCCATCGAATCATGTGATGACCTTTCATCTGTGGTGTTTGTCCAACACTCTCAATGATGATTCAATTTGGCTTTGCCTTTCTCAGCGAACGTTAACTGGTCCGGCAGCAAAATGGTACATTGAATTACCTAGAGCTTCATTCGATAACTTCAATGCCCTTGCCACAACCTTTTTAACCCATTTTCAATTACCAATAAGGTATGAAACAGGAACAGAGCTTCTTACCAATTTCAAGCAAACGACGACCACTCACATATCCAATCATATTCATGAATGGCGACGTCATCGTAGAATGGTAAAACATATGTTCCTTATCAGCTACTAGCTGAATGGTTTATTAAGTCTTTGTTACCTTCTATAACAGAAAATGTGGCGAAGGGAGGGGTTGTCATTGAAGAGCAAGTCATTGCTCGTGCGCAATATCTAGACTTGATCTACACTCAGTCTAGCATGCTCTATGACAAAATCCTTGATGCTCCGAGACCAAAATTATCCGTTCCTCCTCCTCCTAAATCAAACAAAGACTCTCATGCCGGTGATGGCGTGATAGGTGCGATGAGCACGAAATCGACAAAGGCTACATCTAAGAAAGCTCGTAAGATTTCTGATCAAAGTGTAAATGAAGAAATTCTAGCCTTGGAGGTTAAAGTCGTGTCAACTGACAAAGGCAAAGAACCGAAGAAACTAGGAGGCAAGAAGAAAGGGAAGAGAAAAAAGAAGAAATAGGATCATTCGTCTCCTGAAAAATCTTCTGCAAAACATTCTGGGCAAAAGAAACCTACTCAGCCATGCCTCATATGCAATGAGGATCATTGGACGAGAGATTGTCCATATAAAGCTGAAGTTAAGAAATTCTTTAAGAATTCAAAAACCTCAGCAGTATTGACTGATCCGTTTCCAAACCCAGGAACCAATCTAGTTGCTAGTGACAATGCTTCCCCGTCCCAAGTCCTTATGCTGTCCATTTCGAAACAACAAAATGATGCTTTGATAACGACAAGGAATAAAGATTACGGGAATCCACAGCTATCGAACAATAAGGCTACTGATCAACTTAGTAGTTCGACAACAACTCCAACTGAAGTTGTGCCACCCATCATTCCTGAGCTAACGATAAAGCCGCCAAAGGGAGTTGTACACAAATCGAAATTTAATCCTCATGCCAGAGCGGCACAAAATTATAATATAGTAAAGGACCTGGCCCAATCGTTGTCCGCTATGTCGACACTTGAGGTACTGCAAAATTGCCCCTCCCAAAAGCAAGCCTTATTATCAGCAATAGGTGGGATTGACCCAGCGGAT
Organism: Pinus taeda; assembly: GCA_000404065.3. NCBI lineage: Eukaryota > Viridiplantae > Streptophyta > Pinopsida > Pinales > Pinaceae > Pinus > Pinus taeda. Next base: position 112,482 of record APFE030054500.1, read on the forward strand.
TCCAATCTTGTGGCGTTTAATCATAAAGGATATGACCCGCAGTTAACAGCTTAGCTCGCTTTCCTCATTCAAGTGAAAGCCCTCAACAAAACTATTCATCGAACAATTATTGATGAGGGGGCATCTACATGTATTATGTCAATGAGTTGCTGGAAAGCTTTAGGCTCACCACCCTTGTCGTGATCGTTGACGATGTTAAAAGCATTTGATAGACGAACATACACTCCATATGGGATTTTATGTAACTTGCAAGTCGAACTGGGGGGCAAAATAGTAGAAATTGATGTTTAAGTTATCGATGGAAACCTCGATTACAACATCCTACTAGGAAGGCCCTGGATTTATGCTATGGCTACCGTTGTGTCGACATACTTTAGAAAGATTGTATTTCCCTTCCAAGGAGGAATTACAATCGTTGACCAATAGACATTCCTCCCCAACAGTTCGCAAGTTACGGGAAGCATTCCGATGATCCACGGAAGCTCTCAGTCGCTTCAAAATATCGGAGTAGGCCTAATAAAATACCCTACATTGATGGGTACTTTTGCCCTACTGCCTCCAAACAACTTGGCGGAAGTGGAAACGGTGGGAACCTACAATATGGTATCTTCCATTCAGAAGATGTCCGAACACGATATTAGCATGGATCATGACCATGTGTTGCCTCCAAGCCCAATAGAAATATTGTAGCAATCAATGTTCTCGGCATGGGAGGCAAACCCCAATGAACGCTCGTCAAGTGTTTGGGTAGATAGGTCTAAAGAGTATGGTACCTCTTCAGATCCTTGGTCACATGTACATTCTACAGATGAAGGAATTGTTCAGTGAATGAACATAGAGGGGACACCATGGGAAGATTATCACCATCGTTCCCATCTTCTGGATTACAGTGAAGATTACTCCAACGACCTTAATCATCCATCAGTCTTTGATTTTCTATCAAATACTGTAAATATGGCGGATTTCGAGTGAAATCTATCCAATATTGAAGAAACTATTGCCATAAATATCTCGACCAAACTAGATGTTGTAGAGGATATTCATGTCGGCAAATCTTGTTCTTCTTCAGAACTGGAAGTATATTACGCTCTCTTCCACGAGTTCAGAGATGTCTTTGCATGGTCATATGAAGATTTTCCAGGCATCGACTTGAGCATAGTTGAACACGAAATTAAGATGTATCCAGATGTCAAACCAGTGAGACAATGGCTTTGGCAGGTACACCCAAAGAAAGTCGTTGCCATCAAGGCAGAAGTTGAAAAACTTCTTCATGCTGGTTTCATTTACCCAGTTCCTCTAACTGATTGGGTATCGAACATTGTTCCTGTGATGAAAAAGCAAGGAACAATTAGAGTGTGCGTCGATTACAGGGATGTAAACCAAGCTTGTCCAAATGACAACTACCCTACACCCTTCAGTGACCAGATAATTGATGAATGCACCGTATGCGAAATCTTTTCATTTAAAGATGGGTTTTCTAGGTATAATCAAATAAATATCCGCCCACAGGACCAATCAAAGACTGCATTTATCTGTCTGTGGGGCACATTCAGATACCATAAGCTACCTTTTGGTTTAAAGAATGCAGGGGCAACTTTTCAGAGGGCAATGAATTATGCCTTCCATGACATCAAGAACATTGTTCAACCATATCTCGACGATCTTCCGGCTCACTCGCGAAAGCAGACCGATCATCCGCAGCATTTGAGAGCAATATTTCTACATTGCCGACACTACAAAATAACACTCAATCCACAAACAAGTGTGTGTTTTGCGTCGGTTCTAGTCGTTTACTTGGATTTGTAGTTTCTAAGGAAGGAATTCGTCTCGACCTGTGCAAGGTTTAGGTAATCATTGATTTGCCTCCACCTTCAAATTTGCTTGAGATTCATAAACTCCAAGGGAAAGCAAACTTTCTGAGGAGGTTGATTCCAAATTATGCGAACTTGCTAAAGGTTATACGCGTCTTTTGAAAGAAGAAGTACCCTTCAACTGGGATCACGTCACGCAAGCTTCTTTTGATGCTCTAAAGGAATCCCTAATAAAAGCATCATTAATGTACGTTCCTGATTATCAAAAAGACTTTAACCTGTATCTGGCTATAGCAGATATGACCATCGCAATGGTTTTAGTTCAAGAAGACAATGGAATCGAACATCCTATTTATTATTTAAGTCAAAACTTAAATGATACAGAAAGCAAGTACTCATATGTTGAAAAGCTAGCTCTCGCTGCCGTTCAAGCAATACAGAAATTTCGACACTATGTTCTCTTTCGAAAAACTACCATTTTGTCATATTGCAACCCCATGACTTATATCTTGTTGCGACAGTTTCTTGGGGGCAAATATTCAAAGTGGATAGAAATTTTGCAAGAGTTTGATCTGGAATTCGTAAAATCCAAATCAAAGAAAGCTCTAGTTTTCTTAGAGTTACTATGTGATTTCCCATCGTCATCCAATGATTCAACATCCAAAACAACAATCGTGGATGAATCTTTGTTTCTGATATCTTCAAGCGATCCCTGGTATGGAGATATAATCATTTATCTCCATACCCAAACGTATAGGTCTAATACCTCTTGCTCAGAACAACGACGTATTCGATACCAAGCAAAAGACTACATGATCGTCGGTGATACACTATACCATCGTGGTGTCGATACTGTTCTGTGAAGGTGCCTCACCCATGAGGAGGCCGAAAAAGTCCTGAATGATTGTCATTCAGGTGCATGTGGGGGGAACCAATCTGGTTATGCTACGGCACAAAATATTTTACGAGCAGGATACTTCTGGCCAACAATGTTCAAAGATTTCATAACCGCAGTTAGAAGTTGCCATGCTTGTCAAATCTTTGACCGCAAAACTAGAATATCACCCGCATCTCTGCAACCAGTAATTGTTGTTGGGCCATTTGCCAAATGGGGCATAGATTTCATGCAATATAACCCCACCTCGGTCAGGGGGCATGGGTATATCATAGTTGCAATTGACTATTTTACGAAATGGGCCAAGGCGCTGCCTACATTAAACAATAGCGATGAAACGACCGCTCTTTACTTTTTCAATCATGTAGTTGCCAGGTTCGGCGTTCCACAAGCTATAGTCACAGATCATGGATCGCATTTCCGCAATCACATGATGGTTGAATTGGCCACCAAATTAGGACTGTCCCATGACAGCTCTACTCCATATCATCCACAAGCTAACGGACAAGTTGAGGCGATCAAAAAAGTCCTAAAACGCACGCTGCAAAGGATGATTGGAGTCCATAAACAGAGTTGGCACCTAATTCTGTACTCATCCTTGTGGGCATACTGGACATCGGTAAGAAATGCGACCGGATTTACACCCTTTCAATTGTTGTATCGCCTGGAAGCGATCTTACCAGTTCAGTGTGAAATTTCGTCTCTCAAGCTCGTAGTTGACCTCCTCCCTGGAACTTCAGAGGAAGAGGCTCGTTTCTTAGAGTTAATCCAACTTCATGAAACCCATTGTGACGCTGCCTTGGCTAATGAAGCACATAAGAAACGGGTCAAAGCACAATTTGACAAGAATTTCAAACCCCGCGTTTTCTCAAAAGGTGACCTGGTCTTGCTTTATGATCAAGAATGCGATAAATTGGGAGCAGGTAAGTTCCATTCTTTGTGGATGGGTCCATATATTGTTAAGCGTGCATTAGCAAAAGGGTCCTAGAAGCTAGTAGATTATGACGGAATTCCACGGTCGCAACCCTGAAATGGGTTGAACCTTAAGCGTTACTATGCTTGACTCGGCATGGTAACCTCTTCATATGATTTTGTTACATTTTTGTTTTCATTAAGAGTGATCGTTTTGGTTAGGTAATCCACTTTTTCATTTTGTTGTAGATGTCGAACCCATTGGAATCATTTGTTGGATATGCCGACAGGGTGAGTCGTAGTACGCGAAACCTATCTTCTACAGCTTGTGCCATCTTTGATCCAAGCGGCGAGTTAGTGAGTTTCAGAGGGGTGTGTATTGGTCAATCAACGAACAACATCGCTGAATATAGCGCATTGATAGAACTCCTCTCTGATGCCATCGCGCATGGCATATACCGACTTGTCGTCAGGCTAGACTCACAGCTCGTCATTCTACAGCTTACAAGCATCTATTCCGTTCTAAATCCAGCTATCTATCGTATGTTCCTAAGGGTCAAGATTTTGGAAAGGCAGTTCGATTCTATTCAATATAAACATATTTCTAGAAACTTAAACACATTAACCAATTCATTAGCAAATTATGTGTTAGATAGACATTTGCAACATTTGTAAAAGGAAAGCATTTTATCAATAACTGCATCAGGATCATGTAACTTAACCAAAATAAGACTCCAAAAATCAAAATTATATATATGACTATTTATAGTTTGTACATAGTGTTCTGTGTCCAGGAAAAAATCGGTCATATGACCCAAAAACTCAAAATGCAAGGGGGCACCCTAGCCTAATGACGCTGGAGATAACTAGTCACCGCCTGTGCAATCATGCATAAGAGCCTAGTCCAACAGCTCGGCACGCCAGTGGTATGGCGCTGTAATCTTAGAGGCAGCCCATCAGTCCTCACGTCAGGAATACCAAGGGTGATACCCTCGATCTGATCCTACAACACTGCAAGGGTCTCGGATACATCCAGGTTGCGAAGGATGGCCCTCCCTACAACCTCTCCTATTGGAACAACAGCTGCTTCTCTCGGACGCACTGTTGGTCGCACAGGCCCAATATCTGCATAAGCACATGAGTTTTGATTAGTCTTGATGAACATTTGAAAAACACAAGAACATTATAAAAACAATAAACAGAGATATGGTAAGAGATTTTCACCTATGGCACTCCACTGCTCGCCAGCCGGCAGCACCAAGTCTGGGTCTCCCCGGAAGTCCATCCCCGCATATGGATACTCGGCGTAAGTCATCAACTGACAATTGAACCACTCAAAGAAAGCATCAGAGAATGAAACCTACGATTGACCAGCATGTCTAGCCATAAGGTCAACCCATCTCTGCATCCGTGGCTCAGTCGGTGGTGGCAAGCCAAGTGAGATGTACTGGGGCTGCATCAGTGGAATCCTCTCCAAGGCGAAAGCGGTCAGAATAGAACCATAGCCAAAGTTCTTAGATCTTCCAGTTTTTACCTTGGTGAGCTGTTCTTTGATCACCGGAAGTACTGCATCACACCAGTTGAATACCTTGGGTTCGAGACATTCTAAGGCGTACTGCATATAGGATTTGTTGGAAAAGTGAAGGGATGCGCTACCAGCCAGTCTAGCAAAGGTGAATAAAATAGTCCTCAAGGACCGGTCTGTGACATCTCGGATACTGATCTTGCCATCCCTGCTCGGCTGAGATCCTTCTCTATAGTATCGACGAATATAATCCCTCACGTATTTTCCCCCACGGGTGGAACCTGATAATGAGAAAGGGGCACCATGCCTCGATAAACCGGTTAAGAAATAAATGTCCTCAACAGTCATGGGGATGGATTTGCCTCTTATCTGGAACACTTGGTCAGTAGGATCCCATGCATCGAGGAAATATTGCAACAAGTTGATTTGTTGCCTCATGCTGGACATTCGGAAGAACTAGAGCAAGCCACAGTTTCGCAATGCAGTTCCCGTACCCAGATCATGAAGGGAAACCACGTCCTCTTCTTCATGCTCGCGTTCACGCCATGTAACAACCATTTTGCTCCAATGAATCTCTAAAAAACAAACAAGAGAAGAATTATGATCTTGATTTGGCAAAAAAAAGGCAAAATTTCCATGAAAAATCAGTGCAAAAATTTCCCTCCTTGCACCCATCGCACCCTACCTATTCACCAGGTGAGATGCATCCCAATTGGCTGGTGGCTAGCCTAGGATGCATCGCACCTTTCGATGTATACAAGGTGCGATGGGGGCAGAACAAAATGTTCAAACCCCAGGGGCCCAAAAAAGCAAGAAAACATGCTCATAATTCAAAAAGGAAAAATGCAATTGAAGAGATCAGGTTTAGCTCCTACCTGGTCCAGACGGCACCAAAAATTGTCCACAGAATCTCCCGGAATCAGCTGGTGAAAATCAAGGGGGAAAACACCTCCAGAGCTCCAACAATCACAACTTCAAAAGAAATGGTAAAAGGAGGGGTAAAAAACTATATTAAGTTACTTTTCACGTAATTTAAGTAGGGTATTAGATTTTTAACTCATTTTTCAAGCATATGTCCTCATTTCTAATTAGTTTTATGGAACAATTGAACAGGTAGTACAACCGTCAAAAGAACATAGTGTTAACGGTGAATCGAATATCAATGACCATTATCACGAGCTCTTTTCATCTGACTTGTAAAATATGAAAAGATTGCCGAGCAATTGGTCTCTCTAGCTCGTTAAAGTGATTGGAAGTGATATCCCTCCTCTATATTTTAATCTTTTTGGACCCGAGGGATTATTACACAAAAATATCGAGTGTTTGTCTTGTTCGGGTCATTAAAACTATCGAAAAGTCATCCCTTTTGCATTGTTTTATACTTTTTCGGACTTAAGCGATTATATTACGAAAAAGGAATATTGGAGTTTTCTTTCCGTCTCTTTTAAGACTCTCTAAAATTGAAAAGGACCAAGTTATCCTTGTCATTAAACTTGTTAAAACAATAGCGACAAACTTGTCCATTCAGACAAGAACGAGTTTCACTGTCGCTAGGTTCTTTAACACATAGTGACGGGTTTGCCTGAAGGGAAAATTATAGAACAAGCATATGTTATCCTCCTCAAGCTTGACAAAATAAAGAGGTCCTGGCCAGAAAAGACTAGGGAAAATTGGGAAGAAAACTTGAAGAAACTTTATTGGTAGCAGGTCGCTCTTGAACATGACACTTTCACTCTATCACCAATATTGAGTCAGGTTGGGTTATTCTGTTCACCGGTCATGTCACCATTGGTCCACCGTACAATCCACTTTTGGAGTTAACGCTACCAATCCATTTTAGTGTCGCTGATATGTTCAAGAGAAGTCGCTTAGAGAATTCACCTACCTAGCTTGTGTCTCATCCACTACAATACCTTCAGGCCTCATTCTTTCATGACCGCCACCCTGAAACTTGTATCATCAGATCATTTTCACCTCTACAAAATCATTTGCTCCGTTCTGTGTCGTAGATGTGGGATCCATTAATGCCCTCCTACGACGGGTCATTTCTTGTCGACATCAGCTCATTATCCAAGAAGCCGACCTAGGGACAACCCTTCTAGTACTTTGAAGCTTGCATGCCTCAATGGCAAGTTTCTCACTTCCGGTGACAGGTTTACACTAATGGCCTTCGACCGAAAGATTTTTCATGGTGTTTGAAATCAACTCATGTATTCACACCATGTGAATTGTACTGTAGTAACTTGAGGGTCATCATCATCGGTGATTCCTCTCACGTTTGTTAACAACTTACTTCATTGGCTAGTAATCAGGCGATGTCCTTCCATGTTCGACATCAAAACATCTTTTTCACATGGATCGACTTGTACCTTTGGGTGAAGATTGAACCAGTTTTGAAGACCCCAGATCTAGTTTCATCCATCCAGGCTACGATCTATTCAGGAGAATAAAGATATCAAATGTACATCATTGTTGCACAGATAATCATCCAAACTAAGGGATGATGGCTCTACCATAATCATCAGTCTGCATACAGACGTTTGTCTGTCCTATGTACATGAAAATGAATTTATCAAATTTGAGCATGGGAATGCCCGCCTAAGCTAGATCATGAAAATATTATGAAGATAATGTATTGTTTGTATCTTATTACAGGTCACCTTCCAGTGTGAAAAACCTTGGATCCTCATTATAAAGCATTTCACCCGACATCAAAAGATTTACGACGTCATGCTTTAGGTGGCAACTGTTATAGACATATTTGGGCACTACAACCCCAATCATATATGTCCATAAACCAAGGGCTTCTAAGTCCCTAAAAGTGTTGTTTCATAACCTAAAGGAACAAGGTCAACTGATTACATCATCTCCCAGAAGTTTTCCATGAAAAACCACTCAGAACTAGTCAAAGCGGGACCATACAGACTGCCCAGTGCAAAGGGTGCGATGCATCTCACCTGCCACGTGAAAAAAGTGTGATGCATACTGGAAAGCCCTTCTGTAGGGTGTGATGAGTGAGAGCAGACAAATGGCACAAGCAGTTTGTTAGGTGGAGACCCTGAGAATCTTCTAGAAGCTGCTCATTTGACACTTGCCTCCCTGGATTCTCCCAAGGATGAGTAAGAGATCATGAAATCTCCAAACAGAACCAAGAACTATCAGAGAGATGACACTAATCAAAATCCCAGAAGCCGACTCACCCCCTTATAAATATCTATAAATGGATCCCTCATCCCAGAGATCCAAAGGTTCAAATTTGGTAATTTGCAAAGAGGTGTTATTGGTTTCTCTTTGAAGACATTGTTGGGTGATCTTGCTTTGTATGAGGTGAAGAGGGCTTTCAAGCTGGGAGGATGGCGCTGGGTCAGACCAAGTGGTTGTAATCCTCTCTTCTACTACTTTTACTAATAAATCTATTTGAGCTTTCCCCCATATTCTTGTGTATCTCTGAATATTGTGGTGATATATGCATTTGTATGGTCAATAAATATCTGATCCTATATTGTTTACAGTGAAATATCTCTATGCTTTGATGGTATTACACTGCTGTGAATCTACAGGTGCTCTTTGAAATGGGACAAGTAAGGAAGCAATGGTGTGATTCTGGCAAAGGGGAAAGGAAACAAGCAAGGAGCCAAGCGGAAGACTGAGGTTGGTACTCTCTGCTTCTTTCTCATCTCTCTCTCGTAAAGGAAAAAACAAGTGATTTTAATATGTTTGTTTCTAAGATAGCTACCTATCTTAGTGGGACTAGCAGTTATGAATAGACACTAGATTTCCCGATAACACTATGGAAACTTCAAAATAGTAGTTGGTAAAGAATTATAATTATTAAATAACATAGGTATCGATTCAAATATATAGTATCTCCAATTCAAACCCATAAAAATAGAAAATAACATAAAAAGTAGATTAATTCACACATAACAAGTCAAAGTTTACCCTGAAAACCCAAATGGGAAATCCAACATTAATTTGGCTTAGGCTAGGATCTTTGTTATTTAGCAATGGGAAGTTTACAAGCTCTCAGGTTCATCCTTATGCTCTTGATTGAATTTTGGCAAACATTCCTCTTCATTCTCAACCAAAGAACCCATCTTATCTTGTGAGGAAACAATATATAGGAGGATAGATCAGTTGGGGGATAGTTGGATGATCAAGTGTTCCCAACCCTTCAAGTTCTCCAAATCATGTGTCTCCTCCATATCCTTCTTTTACTTGTACAATGGGGGAGAGGTATCATGTTGTTTT
>APFE030054500.1:130083-172447 GCA_000404065.3 Pinus taeda
GGCTCCTCATGGGTTTCTTCTTCATAGTTTTCTTCTTCATCATCAGTCTGATTTTGAGGGTAGTCTTCATCCTCTTCGATATTTTCATAATTTACTTCCCTAGGAATGTATCCTCTTTCATCAACCACTACATCAATGATATCAGCAATTCTTCCAAGTCTTTTATTGTAACACTTATATGCTTTGCTGTGGGGAGAATAACCAAGGAGAATGCCTTCATCTGCTCTAGGTTCAAGTTTGCCAAGTTGTTCATCATTATTCTTAATATAGCATTTGCTTCCAAAAATTTTGAAATGCTTTACCGAAGGAGTCTCACCATACCAGATCTCATGAGAAGTTTGAGTGTTGTTCACTCGGACATTTGTTTTGTTGAGAATAACAACTACAGCAAAAGCAGCTTCACCCCAGAAGGTTGCGGGAGTTCCAGACTCATCAAGCATAACACGAGCCATTTTTTGAACCGTTCTGTTCATCCTTTCCACCACTCGATTTTGTTGAGGAGTCCTAGCTGTAGAGAATTACCTTCTTATTCCATGTTCTTCACAGAAATCGAAAAATTCATTTGAGGTAAATTCCCCACCTCTGTCAGACCTGAGGCACTTAATTTTGTGATCTGATTCGTTTTCAGCCAAGGCTTTGAAATATTTGAATTTGTTGAATGCTTCGTCTTTGTGCTTCATAATTCCTAACCAAACAATCCTGGAGAAGTCGTCTATGAATAATATAAAGTATTCTTCTCCTCGAGGTGACCTTGTTCTAAGTGGACCACATACATCTGTATGGACTAGCTCAAGAGGCCTGTTAGCTGATCCTTCCTTCTCAGGGAAGTTAGTTTTGGTTTGTTTACCAAATTGACATGATTTGCATTTAGTGTTGTCTGGAATTTTGATATCTGGAAGACCACGAACTGCCTGGTATTTGCATGCTTTCCTTATTTGTGAGAAGCTTAGATGCCCCAACCTCCAGTGCCATAACCAGTGTTCATCATCCTTGCTCAAATAGCATTGTTGTTGTCCTTCTTCAAATATGTATAAATTATTTGGAGTTCTTCTGCCTTTGATCATTGTTTCTCCTATATCAAAATCACGAACACTACACCCATTTGATCGAAATATTACCTCGGTTCCTTGATCGCACATCTGACTGAGACTTAGTAGATTATGCTTCAAGCCATCAACATACAAAACATTTCCAGCTTTGACGTTTTCATTCAATTGAGCAGTGCCTTTTCCTTTTATGACTGCAGGGGTATCATTTCCAAAAGAAACTTTCTTTCCCTTTTCTAAAACACTATATGATTCAAGTTTTTCTTTATCACCTGTAATATGCTTTGAACATCCACTGTCAATGTACCATTGATTTTCTTGTCCTTCTGCATATAAAGCTATCCCACATCTTTCTGGTTGCGATTCCTTCATTCTCCATGTTCTGGCACTTGAGGTTTGTTCCTTCTGAGTTGTCTTCCAAAACCTGCTCCTGAATTTAGAATCTTCATGACCGAAGTTATTACAAATAGAAAATTCAATTTCATTTTCAAGGGCAGAAAAGTTTTTATAGGTCCTTTTTGTGATTCCAGTCATACTTCTTTGTTTTTGAGATTCTCTAGTCATGATTGTCTTATAGGCAACACATTGAGCTGCTTTGTGGCCAAAGTTATGGTAAGAGAAACACTGGCCATTGAAGAAACTCCTCCGATTATCAAATCTACCTGCCAAATGATTGTATTTTCTGTTGTCATCCATTCTTGAGGCAACTTGAGAAGATTTGACTTGTGACTGGTTGTAGCTCTTGTTCATCCTCAAGGTCGATTGCCCCTGATTTACCTGGTAGACTTTGCTTATTCTTGATGTAATTCGTCCTTGTTTTACCTGGTGATCTCCATTGGGCTTTTGCTCATTCCTCCTTGCTGCATCGAGATAACTCTTTGAGGTGGATGCTTGAGATGCTTCTCCATTATACCCCAGACCAGTCTTGATTAGTGGAGAAAGCTGTGCATTGATAATCTCATCCAGAGTTTTAGATCCTTTAACAAATTTAAGATTAAGAGCCTTTGTTTTCTCAATTTCATTTCTAAGGCCAACAATTTCACATTCTAACTTCTCAAGAAATTCTTCTTTTTTCATCAAGTTGGAATTGCAGAGTATCAATGATCACATTCTTTTCTTCTAAACATGTTTTGAGTCCCTCATAAAAGCTATCCACATCTATAGCATCCATGTAATCATCATCCTCAAAAGCCATTAGAAGTTTATAGTTATTACCTCGTTCATCTTCATCACTATTTGAAAGACCATCACTATCTTCATGAGTGTAGTAACTTTTCTTAATAACATTTTGTTTCTTATTCCATCTAACAGGTTTCTTCTCTTTGTCAGTTTTATCATTATGAGGAAATTTGGCAGCATAGTGACCGACTCTCCCACAAGCAAAGCATTTGAAAGGAACTTACCTCTGAATCTTCCAGTACCCCATCAAAGTTTTTTGACAAAATTTGATTCTTCTTCCTCTTCATAGTAGTCTCCTTTACCTGAAGCCTTGAAAGCCGGTTCTCTCCTGTCTAATGGTCCTTTCCTCATTTCATAAGCAGTTAGAATCTCGTGAAGCTGTGACATTGTAAGGTTTCATAGATTCTCTTTTTCTTCTATTGCAGAAACTTTAGATTCAAACCTAGGGGACAAAGATCTTACAACTTTCTCAACCACAACAACCTCTTTTATTTCTTCACCCAAGTTTTTCATAAAATTAACAATCTCATCTACATGAAGGAAATAGTTAGTAACACTTTCATCATTATGCATTCCGAGATTTTCATACTGAATTCTGAGGGTTTGAAGTTTTGCTCATTTTACCTGATCATCTCCTTCATATCTCAGTACAATCTTGTCCCATATTTCTTTTGCGGATTTATATTGCATAACCTTGACAAATTCTGATTGAGATAAACATCCTAATAGAGTATTAACTGCCTTTGCATTTGTTTCATATTTCTTCTTCTCAGCCGGATCTGTAGGAGTTGCTGATGGAAAAGTATACCCTGTATCTATGATATCCCAGACTTCTGTACCAAGAGATTGAAGATAGGTAGTAACTCTTACCTTCCAATATACGAAGTTTGTCCCATCAAAGATCGGTGGCCTAATTGATGCTTCCCTCTCATAGTTGCTCATGATGAAAGATCTTCCTTCAAGCGATCAAGCTTCTTCTCAAGGACCTGGCTCTCATACCAATTGTTGAAAATAATACTGAGAGGGGGGGTGAATCAGTATTATTAAGTCAAATATTCTTTTTTCAAAATCAAATGATATATGCTACTTCAGTTAATTAAAGCCGCGTATATACGCAACCATGCAAAAGGAAACCCGCGTATACAAAGAAAACTTTTAATTTACTTTATCTTTTAGATGATGATTGTTAATTTGTGTTTCAGAATCAAATAACCAGTAACCAGAAGCAGTAAAACAGAGCATAAAGACAATCACACACAAGAACACAAGATATAAGGTGGAAACCCAATGTGGGTGATAACCACTTGCTGCAATTCATCTCTATCTTATTTTAAATTAGAAATTTCTTTTACAATGTACTGGTGCAGTCCTTTACCAGTACGCAGACTGCAACCTGCAGAAAGCTACAACCCTCTCTCGTTCTCCAGCTTCTCCTGGAAGGGAGCTACAACCCCCTTTAGCTCTTGCACTAGCCAAGATACTAGTGCGTAGGTGTTGGCCTATAAAAGGCTACAACCTTCTCTTTCTTCCAGGGACCACGTTTCATAAATTTTCAGACTGGATCCATCAACATCAATCAATCATCAACCATTCTCCTTTTCACCAATTAGTTCTGAATCAAGTAGATACTTCTCTAAAAGTTGTACCCAAAACACAGTACCAGAAACCACACACCAAAATCTGAACCCAGAACACAAAAGTAATAAACAGAGGTAGCTGGATCACAACTCAAAACATATACGCTATTTCAATAACCTGCAACATGCGTGCATATGCTTCTACGTTTGGAACAACGTGCGTATACGCTATTTTCATTCACTGAAATGGCGTGTATACGTGCCTTCACTTCACTGAACCTGCGTACATATCTATAAAGGATAATTCACTCTTTCAGATATTCAAACACTAATTAACCTAGATTATCAGTGTTATAGATCAAGAAAGCGCCACATATAACAGACAAAAATCATACAAAGATACTATCATTCAAGCTTAAAGATTATGACCCATCAATAGAACTTATCCTTCTCTTTACGCTAAGGTTCCTCCTTTATTCAGATCCAGATCTACACCATAACCCAATTACTAGTATTCCAGATCTACCACTTTATCAGATATTCAATAATAATTCAGATGATCATTTGCCACATGATCTCCTTCCTCTTTTATAGTCTTAGGCCTTCCACAATACCATGGTCCAAAACCATAATAAACCAATACGATGGACCCAATACTAGGGATCAACACATCTGACGAGATGCCATGGTCCAAAACCATAGGTTCAAATCCCAAGGACTAACTACCATGGTCTAAAAGCAAGTTCTCCAACATATACGTGCCTTTGTTACATATAACCCACGTGTTTATGCGCCTTAGTCTAGATGGACCTGCATATATGCCTTTTCCTTCATTCTGAAAGCTTGAACTGAGATCTGTTACCAAAGAGAGTTGCCATCAAGGACAACACCTGTGCCATGGCTCCAAACCTGTGCCATAATGCCAACATTTTTGTTTCTCTTTAGAGGATAATCTTTGTTCTAAAAAGTATTTAAGGCTAGAATGATCTGTTTTTACCTTGAAGTGTCTTCCCATTAGGTAGGGTCACCATTTCTTAAGTGCATGTAGTATTGCCAACATTTCCTTCTCATAAATAGCTTTGTGTAAATACTTTCCGTTGATTGCACGAATTTTGAAAGCAAAGGGTCTTTCATCTTTCATGAAAACAACACCAATTCCATTTCTTGAAGCATCACATTCCACAATAAAGATTTTTGTGAAGTCTGGTGTGGTTAAGACCGATGCTTGGCACATTGCCTCTTTAAGATGTTCAAAGGCCTTTGTTGCTTCTAGAGTCCATGAAAATGCATCTTTCTTCAATAATGTTCTTAGAGGTGCTACTATTTTCCCATAATTCTTAACAAACTTGCGATAATACCCTGTCAACGTAAGAAATCCTCGCAGATGCTTTATGGATGTGGGGATTTTCCATTCCTTAATGGCTTTAATTTTGCTAGGGTCCACCTTAACTCCTTCATGAGATACAATATGAGCTATATATTCCACCTCTTGTACTCCAAAGAAACATTTGGATCCTTTTCCATATAATTGTTTCTCCTCCAATAGTTGTAGCACCCTATCAACATGTTCAACATGATCCTTCCAAGACTTGCTGTAAATTAGCATATCATCAAAAAATATTGACACAAATTTCCTCAGGAAGGGTTTGAAAATGGAATTCATCAAATCTTGAAATGTATAAGGTGCATTGGTAAGGCCAAAAGGCATGACAAAAAATTCAGAGTGACCCTCATGAGTTCTAAATGTTGTTTTTAAAATGTCTTCAGTCTTCATTCTAATTTGATGATATCCTGAATGAAGATCCAGCTTGGTGAAGTAAATTGATCCATGCAATTCATCCAATAATTCATCAATGATAGGAATGGGAAACTTATCTTTAATAGTGAGCTTGTTCAGCTCCCTATAACCAGGACACGTGCCATGATCCATCCTTCTTGTGCACCAATACTACTGGAATAGAGAAAGAATTTTGGCTAGGTTGAATTATACCAACCTCTAGCATTTCTGCAACCATACGTTCAATTTCACTCTTTTGGGCATAGGGATATCTTTACGACCTGATGTTTGGAGGAACACTTCTTGGAATCAAATGAATAGCATGATCATGATCATGAATAGGTGGGAGACCTCCGAATGATTGTCCAAGAATTTTTGGAGATCTGGAGAAATAGATTATTTTGATGTGGAAACATCTAGCAAACATAATTGTGCAATTACACCTCTTTGTTCCTTTTTTAGAAGCTTTGTCATACTGTTAGAGCTAATTATCTTTCCTGGTTTCCCTGCAATACCCCTTAATTCAACTTCCTTTCCTTTCGCAGAAAATTTCATGAAAAGTTCTTGAAAGTTAAAAGCTATTGTACCCAAGGATTGTAGCCATTGGACTCCTAAAACAACATCAACACCTCCCACTGGAATGGAAAGCATTGGGTTATTCAATACATATTCTCCCATGGATAGCTTGATATTATGGCACTTTCTAGAGTAATTTATTGTTCCTCCATTTGCAACCATCACTTGACACTCTGGTGCTGGATATAGGAAGCAATTCAATTCTTTTGCTATCTTACAATGAATAAAATTGTGGGTACTTCCTGAATCAATCAACACTATAACCTTTTTCTTCTTGATTTGTCCTTCTATCTTGATGGTTTGAGGAGTGGTAATTCTAGCCAATGCATTACAAGATATGGTCGGATTCATTTCTTCTTTATCTAGGCTTTGTTTCTGGAGTATATCCTCTTCTTTTGACCTTTCTTGCTCCTTTTCTTCTTCCTCTTCACAATCTATGTAGAATAATTTCTTCTCAGCACACTTATGACCTTTAGTGTGTTTGCTATCACAACTGTAACAAAGCCCTTTTGCTCTTTTTTCTTCCAATCGTTGTGGTGTCAACCTTATAGGTTGTGGAAGGCTAGGGGCAACAACACTTCCATCTTGATAGTTGTGAGTGGTAGGCTTCCTGGTTGCCATAATTTTGCTTTCCATTATTCTGGCTAACCTGAATGCCTTCTCCAATGAATCAGGTTCCCAAAGGTGAACCTCATGTTGGATATTATCCTTTAAAGTCCCTATGAATACATCAATCCTATGCTCCTATGGAATATCTTTTACCATTATGTTCAATTTTTGGAACTCCTTAACATGCTCCATCATTGAACCCTTTTGTTTGAGACTTATCAATTGGCTAAAAAAGGTGTTGCTTTTTGTATCCTCATAATGTGCTACCATTTCTTCTGTAAAATTGCCCAAGTGAGAATCTGTTTATGAGAGCAAAGCCATCGATACCATACAAACTAATTTGGTTCTAAATATAAAGTTGCAATACGTACCTTTTGTGTGTTTTGCACATTATGGAGATTGAAAAATTGCTCCATCTATAGTATCCATGTTGCGGGATCCTTGCCATCAAACTTCCTCATATCTATTTTGGAATATGGTGGGTCTTCAATCCAACATTAGAGTCTATGATATCATGATTAACATTTTGTTTGTTCTCACCATGAGTTTCCTTTACTACCCGTTCACCATTAGTGACCATTTCGTGTAGCAACTTATTCAAGTTTATCTTTAATTCTTCCATCTTATCATCCATGCCATCCATCTTAGTGTCCATGCCATTCATCTTAGCTTCCACGCCATCCATTTTAGCTTCCACATCATTCATCTTAGCTTCTATGCCTTTCTTTAAACCATCCATCTTAGCCTCTATTACGTTTTGTGCGAGTGACATTTGTTGCACTTGGTCTCGTAATTTTGATATATCATGTTGCATTTCTTCATCTTCTCAATGAGTCATGGTAGAGATTTCAGGTTGCTTATTAGGTGTTTACATTTTCTTTCCTCAGGGCATCAATTATCGATAATAATGCTTTACTATGCCCTTTGAATTCCTTTGAACCAATTTTTCAAACCAAGCTTATGCAAAATTGAAAAAAAAAAAAAACACACACCTTTTTTTTCACTTTGTAGGAGCTCGATATTGAATTTGATGTATATCTTTAATTGCAGATCATCCAGTTCTGAAATTGTGACCTGCAATAGCTGTTTGTGTCCTGTTTCCAATGCCACTAGTCTAATCGAATTTAGATTCTCCAAGGCAGATTTATGCACAATCGCCCAACATGACCTAATTATAGACCTTTAGAGAAGAGCGAACTTGTATGAAGTACCACGTGTCATTGTTTTGACCTTTAGATCTAAAAAATATACACAAGAAACTATAGTCCGTCCTCTTTCTGTAACTTCTTACAAAATTTCAATCTGATGCTCAAAGCAAAAGTTATGATGATTTTCCCTAGGTCACCTGTTTGGAATGAAATTTGGGAGTCTACAAAAAGGACAACTTCCTTCGATCATATCTCTGCAAATATAGCACTAAAAGTTTTGAAATTTGGACCCAAGGTTCATAACAATTTCGGCCCAAATGGGTTTTTGTTTTATCATTTGAAATGTCACAGAAAAAATTTATAGTGCAAATGCCACGATGACCTATTTGGAGCAGCGAAACGCTAAAATCCAATGCTCTAATACCAAATGTTATGAAACCAGCTCACAAAAAGATAGAAAAGAGAGATAAACGCCTTATAATTCAACCTCTTCAAGGTGGAAACCTCCTTTACACTACAAAAATGAACAATTCTTGGATGCTTCAAATAACAAAACCTCCTTTCTATATACAGGAGTCTAAGGGGTCACAATATAACCAATCCGACCTAACAATAATAATATAAAGGCACAAAAATAGGAATAGAGGGATTTTATGGGGCACAGTAATAACAATATGGGGACACTAGGGGCAAAACAATATTAATAAGGGATACAAGTACAATAGTGATGGGGGAATCACTAGTATTATAGGGACGTAGTAGTTAAAGGATTGGAGTCCCTTGAGAGATGGTGTGGATGTGTACAGTTGTAAGAAACGTGCTTGGCACAACAAAATTATCTAATTGGTGTAGTGTTATGTTTATTGATGCTCTAACAATTATACGTTAAGGAAAGCATGATGCATGGATTTGCATGGCAAGAGAGGTTGCCATGAAATATTGAAGAAGGGTCACATCGAGCTTTCCGTGGGAACCATGGTGATTGAATCATGGTGTTTTTTGCTAGTCTTGTGCTTTTGTTCTTTTATGAATTGTTGATCTTGATTTGTGGCTTTGTTTATGTCTAGTGTATGGCCATACTACTTTGTTTGTGGAGTCATGTTGCTATTGGTTTTTATGGTCTTCTTCTTGTTTGTTTCTTGTCTTTCCTTTTATGTTTTGAGGTTGGCGAATTGATTGGGAAAGAGGAAAGTTAATCTAGCTCGAGGAGAGCTATGTGGTACCCAAAACGTGATGTAAGAATAAGATGAAACTCTGTGCATAAGTAAGCCCAACAAAAGGTAAGACTATGGCAGTCAATTGGACTGGTTGGGTCCATTGTGGTAAATGGACAGTTGCAGTGTAGACACAAGAAAGATAACCAGAAAAGGTAAAGTAAATGGATTTGAGGCGTAATATGCCTTGGCTATGTTGAGAACTATTGTTTTCAATGTTGTGAATGTGTTTCATGAATAAATGAATTTCTCTTAACCTAGACCTTATGTTATCTGGAAATTCTGTTATGTAATATGCCTTAGCTATGTTGGGAATTGTTGTTCTCAATGTTGCACATGTGTTCCATGAATAAAGGAATTTCTCTTAACCTAGACCTTATGTTATCTGGAAATTTTGTTATGATCATGATGTTTATATATATGTATACATGTATGTATGTATGTTATTGTCTAGTAGGACCATGATTATTTTATGTATGTTTGTATCCATGTATCTATGTTACTATCTAACAGGGTTGTCAGGGATCATTCTTGTGGAGGAATGATTTCTTATGCAGGAGAATGACATGAAGAGGTTCTTGGTATTACAAGGACTCAATCGGGAAGAGAAATCACGACAAATATACGAGGTCAATATCACGTGTATATGATTTGATATTGTATACTTGCATTATGCGTATGTTTATGCTATGACAGGTAATGTTGAAGGATACATCAACAAAAAGAAAGTAGTGTGGTTTGCGCCATGCTAAGAGAAGCATGGATAAGACACTGGAAGTAGGGTTTCTTGGTAGAGTTTGTGGTTCTGGATGTGTGGTAGTAGTGTTATGCATATGTTGAATATGTTGCATCTATGATGTGTGCACTTGTGGTGTTGTCTATGCATAGCATGTGTACATGTTATTTATCCAATGTTATGTACAGGATGGTACAAATAGGGTTCTGTGAATATTGCATATGGGATGTTGTATACATATTGTATTGTCTTCATGATGTATACGTAGCGTGTGTGCATATAGTGCTCTGTGCATGTTGGATATGTAGAGCTATGTACAAATGATGCTATGTACATGTTGGAGATGCAGTGCTATGTACATGTGGTCTTGCAATATGCAGAGCTATGTATAGATGATGATATGTATATGTTAGATATGTAGTGCTATGTACATATGGTGTTGTGTGCATAATTGTACAAGTGGTTTTGTGAGCATGTGGTGCCATGTACATGTTGTACATAGGCTGCTATGAGCATGCAATATTGTGTACATGCTATGCATGTGATGCTATGTACATATGGTGTCGCATACACATTGTGCATGTGGTACTATGTACATGTGGTATTGTGTACATGTTATATATTGGTGTAGCGTACATGTGGCATTGGGTACACCTTGTGCAGGTGGTTCTATGTACATGTGATGTTGTGGACACATTGTGCAGGTGGTGCAGTGTACCAGTGGTACTGTGTACATGTTGTACATATCATATTGGTGTATATGTGGTATTGTGTGCATGTCATCCATATCGCATTATGGGCATGCAATATTATGTATGTGCATCATGTAGTCGTGGTATTTCAGCGTGTGTACTCGTTGTATTCTACTCTGTATAGGTACATGTATTGGGTGGTATTGCACATAGGGTAAAGATGGATGCATTGTCTTGTACGCTGGTTGTAGGTGTATGCATTGTACGTTAGGTGTAGGTGCATGTATTTCATGGTGTTGTGTGTCAAGTGTGGTTGTATGTGTGTGATGCACACTATGTGTATGTGCACCTAATATAGGAGAAGGCATTGAGTGTTTGCTGGTTGTTGCAACCGATCTGGTGTCTATAGAAAAGAACAAAGGCATAGGTAAGGATTTATGAAGGATAAGTATCGTTATTATATTTTTGTTTTATTATGCATGTGATTTATTACTATGGTATATGATGATTATATGTGATCTATGATTTTGGTTTTTGATGGTTGCATGTGATTTATGATTTTGAACTATGATGGTTGTGTTTGAGCTAACCTGATGTGATATATTTATATATGTTGATTTGGTCAAATATGTTAGTTTGACTCATTGTGATAGGAAGCGAACAAGATTGTAAATGTACCTTATTGATGAGCTACCAATGAGGTATAATGTTAATATTTCAATTTATTTTGAATATAATGGAAGTTATGTGCTTGGTACAAGAATGCATGAAATGCCCAGTTGGGTGATTGAAATCTAGTGCAAGAATTAGCAGCACCAACAAAGGAATGGAAACAGGCAACAATATGTTGTTAAAGCACTTGAGGAATAGGGCCATTGTGGGACACTAGTACCCAATAGTATCCATTGATTTCCATGAGCATGCTATGATTGGTATGGTAGTTTTGGGGCAGGTATATGCCTTGGTCTTTGAATATTGTAATGCAAGGAAGCTTTTCCAAGGGATGGACTGCCAGAGATGGGGGTTCTGGCAAAACTTGGAAGGTGAGTGAATGCATGAAAGAGGTGACCAGATTCCCAAGGGACTGTGTATCAGAGAAGGGAAGGTCATAGATGGATTTGTTTTGATCATTAGCATTGCCAGATGGAAACAGATGCACATTGGGAGTGTGCCCTAGAACAATGAGCTCGTAACTGTTCGTTGAGAGGACAAGTGGCATAGGATTATAGTGCTATACATTGGATGGAAATCTAACTTTGCAGTGGATTCTAGACTTCCTAGGAAGGAGGTGGATCCTATTATTTCTTTGAGGGTGGAGGTGTGAGCATCTAGATTCCCTTGTTGTGGGTTCATATTATTTTATTTGTTGGTTGTGAAAATGTGCATATATATATCTGTGTGTGTGTGCGTGTGTGTGTGTGTATGTGGATATTGTAGATATTGTCATGAGCTATGTTATAAAGCTCCAGTATGTGGTATGTTTTCATATTATCATGATGTTTTGATTTTTAGTAGATATTTCATTGTAAATACTACAATGAGTTGTCGTATAAAGCTCCATGGGTAGTATGTTTTGTTTTCAGTAGTCATGTTGGTTATAGGTGTCATTGAAAACCGAGGATGGTGTTCCCCCAAGGGGGAAGGTTCTATGACATCCCTGGTGAAAATTCCATGTAAAAATATATAAATACCACTAATGATGGGACACGTATTCCAAGCTGAATGATGAGCAAGACATCCTAGGGGGGTGTTCATTTGGTTGTTTATGGCTAAGGAAATTGGTAAAGGAAATGGCTAAGGCATTAAAGAGGAAAGATAACATTTTTGGGACATTTATTTATTGAAAATAATGGAAATTAGGAGAAAAGAAAGGTGAAAGGTCACATGTTGCATGTGAGGATAAAATTGAAGGAAAATAATGGGAAATGAAGAAAATAGAGGCCTCATTATTAAAAAGGATTCTAAGGATTAGTGGGAAAGACTTGGTCAGTTCAATTTTTGAGCTCTCTCATTATTATCTCTCTCTCTCATACTCTTGGACACTTAGAGTTTTCTTGAAGCACTTTGGCATTGGAGCAAGAAATACAAAGAAGGCAAGAGGAAACAAAGATCAAGTAGGGAAAGGCAGGATCAAGCAACTATAACAGGCTTCATTGTAGGTATCAACTTGCATGTGTATTTTCCTTTCTATATTTGTCATGCGTGGGATTTCATGTGCCTCTTTTCCACCATGGCATGGGTTTTTCCAGGTATGACATTATTTTCAGCCTAGCCTAGCCATTTCCTAATAGATTTGATAAGATGGGCTCTCTCATGCATCTTGTGGCTGATGGGTGGATTAGATTTGAATCAGTGTTTAGGAAGCATTATAAAGCACCTGGGTAGTGTCTGGGGAGCATTAGTCCTGGAACTAACTCGCTTGGGCAGTGTCTAGGGAGTGTTACCTTGCCCTAAGTCTCTCAAACAACAGTGGGACCTAGGGATAAGTAGTCTGAGTGGCTGACTTGTCTTCTAAAGGTTATGTGCATTATGTTGGATGATTGTGTTTGATGTTCCGTAGATTCCATTTCCTTCAAGTCAAAAAGGAGGTTGAATCTTATCACAGTGGCCACTCATCCCATGTTTACCCTGACTGGCCAGTTGCTTGGGTAGATGTGGGAGGAGGGTTTTACAGGATTTATATTATAAACCTTATGGATAATATATATCCTACGAATATGAACACTTAGAATGATAAACCCAAGAGATTGATCTTATAACCCCAGAAGACTAATTCTAAAACCCCAATGTATTATAAACCCAAGGGAATAATAAAACCAATGTATATAAACCGTAAGATAAATAATATAAGCCCTAAAATAAACATGGTTGACCATGCTTACATATTAAATTAAATATTTACCTATGTACTTTTCAAACCTATGATTTGGATAAAGAAACCTTAATGGGTGCTCTTTTATTTTGGGGAAACTCATTCATGTATCTCCCTTTATTAGACAAATATCTCAATATCAAAATCACCCATGAAGAACCATGGTCAACCATGGTTAGTCATGTTAAATCATTGTCAACCATGGTCTACAATGGTTAACCAAGGTCCATTGTCACATTGTGACAAATATTCTCTCAATACGAAAATCAATCATGGCCAATCATGGTCAACCATGGTTCCATGTCTTATTGTGTCAAAGATTATCTCAATATCTAAATCAACCATGGTCAACCATCTTTATTTTAGTGTTTATAATATTTATCTTACGGTTTATCATGGAATTTTCTGAATATGAAAATCATTCATGGTCAACCATGGTCCTTTGTCATAATGTGACAAAGATTTTCTCAATGTAAAAATCAGCCATGGTCAACCATGGTCCA
This sequence comes from Pinus taeda, assembly GCA_000404065.3. Lineage (NCBI taxonomy): Eukaryota > Viridiplantae > Streptophyta > Pinopsida > Pinales > Pinaceae > Pinus > Pinus taeda. The sequence goes on from APFE030054500.1 coordinate 144,013, forward strand.
ATGTCACAATGTAACAAAAATTATTTCTTGGTCGAGCATCCTATTGTGACAACCATGGTCATCCATGTTGTAACGTCGCATTGTCACAAATATTATCTCAATATAAAAATCAACCATTGTCCAATTTCACATTGTGAGAAAGGTTGTCTCAATATGAAAATAAATCATGGTCAACCATAGTCCTTTGTCTCTTTGTGACAAAGATTTTGTCAATATGAAAATCAACTATGGTCAACCATAGTCAACCATGTTTATTTTAGGGTCTATAATATTTATGTGAGGGTATATACCTTGGGTTTATAATATTTATCCCTTGGGTTAAATATCATTCCTTTGGGTTTATAATCCCTTGGGGTTTTAGTATTAATCCCTTGTGTTTATTAGTGTCTTGGGTTTATAATATCAATCCCTTAGGTTTAATAATCTGGGGGTTCATATTCTTAGGGTTTATAATCATGGTCAATGATGGTCAACCATGCTCCAATGTCACATTGTGACAAATATTGTCACAATATGAAAATCAACAATGTTCAACCATCTGCAACCATAGTCAACCATAGTTAAATGTCACATTGTGAAAAATATTGTCTCAATATGATAATCAATCATTGGTGAAGCATGGTCAATCATGGTCAACCATGGTCAATCATGGTCAATATGAAAATAAAACATGGTTAATTATGATAAACCATGTTCCAACGTCACAATGTTACAAAGATTGTCTCAATGTAAATATCAACCATCATCAACCATGGTCAAACATGGTTAATCATTATCAATCATGGTCAACTATGGCACAAAGTCACATTGTGACAAATATGTCTCAATTTAAAAATAAACCATGGTCAACCATTTTCAATCATGGTCAATGCTCATTAATAACCATGGTCACATTATGACAAAGATTCTCTGATTGTTCAATCCCACATTATGTCAACCATGCTCCAATGTCGGATTGTGACAAAGATTCTCAATATGAAAATCAACCATGGTCAACCATGGCACAACATGGCGTTATGACAAATATTATCTCAATATGGAAATCAATCATGTTCAACCATGGTCCAACGTCGCATTCTGACAAAGATTCTCGCATCATGAAAATCAAAGATACTCAGCACGGTGAATCATGGCCAACCATCATCCAACGTCGCATAGTGAAAACGATTGTCTCAATATGAAAATCGACCATGATGAACCATTTTCAACCATAATATCAATAATATAAATCCCTTGGGTTTATAACATCATTCCCTTGGGTTTATTAATCTAAGGTTTTATATTCCTTTGGGTTTTTAGTATTAATCCCTTGGGTCTATTATTCCCTTAGACTTATAATATCAATCCCTTAGGTATATTAATCAAAGGGTTCATATTCCTATGGTATAATATTATTCATAGGTTTATAATATTGATCCCTTATTTGAAATATAAATCACGGTCAACCAAGTGTTTACATACCTTGCAAACTTATAATATTAACCCCTTGTTTTTAATAATATTAGTCCCTTCTGTTTATAGTACCTTGGGGTTTTAGTTTTAACCCATTGGGTTTATTATTCCCTTGGATTTATAATTTCAATCCATTAGGTATATTAATTTAAGTGTTCATATTCCTATAGTATAATACTAAAACCCCAAGGGATTATAAACCCAAGGGAACAATATTAATTGAAGGCAAAATAAACCTAAGAGTATAATAATAAAAACCCAAGGATTTATAAACCCAAGGGATAATATTAAACCCTAGGGATTAATTTTATAAACCCAAGGTATATAGACTCTCAGATAAATATTATAAACCCTAAAATAAATATGTTTGTCCATGGTTGACAATGGTTAATTTTCATTTTGAGACAATCATTATCACAATGTGACATTGGACCATGGTTGACCACGGTCAACCATCTTTATTCAAGGCTATTTCATCTTTATCTTAGGGTTTATATACCTCGGGTTTATAATATTAATTCCCTAGGTTCAATTTTCTTCTTGTGGATTTATAATCCCTTGGGTTTAATACTAAAAACCTAAGGAATTATAAACCCTAGGGAATAATATTAAACCCTATAAATTAATATTAATTACAAACCCTATGAATAATATTATGCCCTCAGAATATGAACCCTTAAATTAATAAACCCCAGGGATTGATATTATAAACCCAAGGGAATTTAATATACCTGAGGGGTTAATATTAAAACCCCATGGGATTATAAGCCCTAGGGAATAATATTAACCCAAGGGATTAATACTAAAAACCCTAGAGTTTATATTCCCTTGGGTTTTTAGTATTAATCCCTTGGGTATAATATTATTCAAAGAGTTTATAAACCTAAGGGACTAATATTATAAATCCAAGGGATTCATATTATAAACCCAAGGGATTGATACTAAAAACCCAAGTGAATATAAACCCTAGGGTTTTTAGTATTAATCCCTTGGGTTTATTATCCCTTGGATTGACATTATTTCGTTGGGTTCATAATCCCTTAGGAGTTTAGTATTCAACCCCTGGGTTTCTTATTCTCTTGGGTTTATAATAACAATTCCTTGGGTTTATTAATGTAAGGGTTCATATTCTGAGGGTATGATATTATTCATAGGGTTTGTAATTAATGTTAATCTATAAGATTTTAAAATTATTCCCTAGGTATCATAATTTGTTGGGTTTTTAGTATTAAAGATAAGGGATTATAAACCCAGAGGGATAATAGTAAACCAAAGGAATTAGTATTATAAACGTAAGGTATATAATCCTAAGGTAAATATTATAAACCCTAGAATAAATATGGTTGACAATGGTCCAACATCACATTGTGACAAGGATTGCCTCAAAATGAAAATCAACCATTCTCGACCATGCTCAACCATGTTTATTTTAGAGTTTAGAATATTTATCTTAGGGTTTATATACCTTGGGTTTATAAGATTAATCCATATGGTTCAATATTATTCCATTGGGTTTATAATTCCTTGGGTTTTAATATTAATCCATTGTGTTTATTATCCCTTATGTTAATAGTATTGTTTTGGGTTTATAATCCCCTAGGGTTTTAGTATTAAACCCTAGGAATATGAACCCTTCCAAGGGATTGATATTATAAACCCAAAGGTTAATACTAAAATGCCAAGGTATTGTAAACCCAAGTGACTAATATTATTAAACCCAAGGGACTAGTATTGCAAATCCAAGGTATATAAACCATTCGATGACCATGATCTATGTTGAATCGAAAGGATTAATAGCATAAACTTATGAATAATATTATATCCTAGGAATATGAATCCTTGGATTAATATACCCAAGGGATTGATATTATAAACCCTAGGGAATATGAACTTTAGGGTTTATTATACCTTAGGCTAAGATTGTTCCATCGGGTTTATAATCCCTTGGGATGTTATGATTAATCCCTTGGGTTTATTATCCCCTCGGGTTTATAATATTAATCTGTAAGTTCTATTACTATAAGAGTTCATATTCCTAGGGTTGATATTTATATTACATTATTTAAAATTAGAATAATACTAAATAACATTGAATATTAAATAATGTTTGTTATGAATAAATAATTATTGTTAGTTATAATGATAATAATAATATTTTTATTGCATTTTTTTTTGTATTATTATTTATATTTTCACATATTTACCAATGGTAGATAAAATTGAAGCCTTCGGCTATATCAACCACATTAATATTTTTAATTTTGTTGTGCTAGTATATATATTTTTGGAGTCAAAAATGGTATGGTCATAGACAGGTTGGTGCTTTTCTATAAAAAATAGACGACGATGCAAGGCAACGAGAAAATGATATGGTAATGTGACAAATTGTGATATGAAATGAAGGGATAAGTGAATTCTTTTAGGTTTGGAATCATGATAGGATACAATGTTAATATCGACCCTAAGAATTTATTTAATTCTCCATGAGATCCCTCACCATAAAACACACCATACCTTAACTTTTAATAAGTATATGAAAACGAAATTATTTACTAGGATGCACTAAACACTTAATGGAATTCTATAGTTGCTGGCATTCAGCGGGGACTAATAATAGGTGTATCCCCATAGTCAAAATAATTTATTTGAGGTAATATTCCCTGTTGAGAAAATCTAGGGTATAACACTGGGCTTATTTTCGAAATTTAGCACATTTGTATGTGGAACACCTTTTAAATGAGTAATTATCTAATAAAGCTATCCATCGAAGGTTGATATTTAATTAAAAAAATATATGCCATATAGAGGCATGAACGAGGACTAGTGTATCCATAGGACTATGGGGTAGAAAGTGTAGGTGATCATAGGGAGGATTGGGTAGGAATAATTTCAACCCCTGATCTATTAGGTCCCTATACTACTAGTGTAACCCCTTATTGTTATTAGTGAAACAACCTTATTATATTGTTGTGCCCATGTAGTCCCCATATTTTTATTATTGTGCCCAATTAAAGCCCACTATTGTTATTGTTGTGCCCTTACATTATTATTGTTATGTCAACTTTGATTACATTATGACCCCTTAGACTCCTATATATAGAAAGGAGGTCCTATCATTTGTATCATCTAAGAATTGTTCACTTGCGTAATGTAAAGGAGGTTTCCCCCTCAAAGAGGCTAAATTCTAAGGTGTTGATCTTTCTTTCTTATCTTTTTATGAGCTAGTTTCATAAAATTTGGCATCAGAGCTTTGGATTCTAGGGTTTCGCTACTCCAAACAAGCCATGATGGCATTTTTGCTATAACGTTTTTTCTGCAATGTTTCCAGAGCTAAAACAAAAACCTGTTTTAGACGAAATCGTGTTGAACCTTGAGTTTGAATTTTAGATCTTGTATCACTATTTTTTCGGAGATCGGATCTGGGGAAGTTAGGGTTTTTGCAAGCTCTAGAATTCCATCTCAAACAGGTCATTGTGGAATTTTCACTATAATTGTTTTTGAACGAAGTTTCAGACTCTAACATTAAAACCCATTTGAGCTGAAAATGTGGTGACGCTTAGTCCCCAATGTCAGATCTGGTTTCAATACATTTTCAGAGATAAAGTCCAAGACATTTAGGATTTCTCCAATGCTACCGAATTACATCCCAAACACGTGACCTTGTGAAAATCGTCATAACTTTTTCTCTTAGCATCAGATTGAAATTTCATAAATAATGACAGAAATTGCATGGGCTGTAGTTTTTTGGCTATCATTTTCAGAACGTAAGGTCGAAACGGTGACAAGTGGAACTTCATACAAGTTCGCTCTACTGAACCATTCTATAATTAGGTCATCACAGGAGATTGGGCATAACTCTTTCGTCGGGAATCCAATTGTGATCAGACTTATAGGGTTAGAAAAGGACTTAGAGGTCTATAATAGAATGCAATTTTAGAACTTAAAGATCCAAAATTATAGAGTTACAGTCGTTTCAATATAAAGCTCCTAAAATCAAGAAAAAGTGATATGAGGAAGTTTGATGGCAAGGGTCTGGTAAATTGGATACTAGAGATGGAGAAATATTTTGATCTGTGTTAGGTGAAGCTATTAAAAAATGTACATATTGCATCTTTATATTTAGAACCGAATCAATTTTTATGGTATAAAGGGCTTTTCTCTCGTAAAGCACTTGTCACTTGGTCAATTTTCATGGAAGAAATGATATCACATTATCAGGATATAAAGAGTAACACATTCTTTAGCCAATTTGTAAATCTCAAACAAAGGGGTTTAATGGCAGAGCACATTGAGGACTTCCAAAAATTGAATATAAGCATAAATGATATTCTAGAGAAGAAAATGATTGATGTCTTCATAGGGACTTTAAAGGATAACATTAAACATGAGGTTCATCTTTGGGAACCCGATTCATTGGAGAAGGCATTTCGGTTGGCAAGAAAATTTGAAAGGGGAATTATGGAAACAAGGAATCCTACCACTCACAGCTATGAATATGGAAGTGATTTTTATCCTAGCCTTCCACAACCTACAAGGTTTACATGACAACAATTGGAAGAAAAAGATAAAAATGGATTTGTTACAGTTATGATAGCAAATACACTAAAGATCATAAGTGTGTTGAGAAAAAAATATTTTACATAGATTGTGAAGAGGAGGAAGAAAAGGATCAAGAAATGTCAAAAGAAGAGGATATACACTAGGAACAAAACATAGAGAAATAACAAATGAATCCTACCATATCTTGTACTACATTGGAAGGAATTACCACTCAAACTCTCAAGATAGAAGGACATATCAAGACGAAGAAGGTTCAAGAAATGAAATATCAGGAAAAATAGGATCAAGAAACATCAAAAGGAAAGGATACTCACTAGGAAACAACCCCAGGGATAGAAGAAATGAATCCGACCATATCTTGTAATGCATTGGCCAAAATTACCACTCCCCAAACTATAAATATAGAAGGACATATCAAGAAGAAAAAGGTAATTCATTGTAAGATATCCAGGGAATTCAATTTCTTTCTATATCCAAGACTAGAGTGTCAAGTGATAGTTGCAAGTGGAGGAACCATAAATTGCTCTGGAAATTGCCATAATATCAAGCTCTCCATGGGAGAATATGTTTTGAATAGTCCAATGTTTTCCATTCCAATGGGTGGTGTTTATGTTGTACTAGGAGTCCAATGGCTACAATGTTTGGGGAAACTGGGAAAGATAATTAGCTCTAATGACATGACAAATATTCTAAAGGAAGAAAAATGTGGCCTAATTGCACAATTATGTTCGGTAGAGGTTCCCATGTCGAAATCATCTATTTCTCTATCTCCAAAAAGTCTTGGACAATCATTCCAAGGCATTTGAGACTCCCAAATGCCTCCCACCTATTTGTTATCATGATCATGCTATTCATTTTCCACGAAGTGTTCCTCCAAACATTAGGCCTTATAGATATCTCTTTGCACAAAAGAGTGAAATTGAACGTATGGTTGCATAAATGCTAGAGGTTGTTATAATTCAACCTATTCAAAGTTCTTTCTCTACTCCAGTAGTACTGGTGCACAAGAAGGATGGATAATGGCACATGTGTCTAGATTATAGAGAGCTCAACAATATCACTATTAAAAATAAATTTTCCATTCCTCTCATTGATGAATTATTGGATGAATTGCATGGAGAAATTTACTTCAGCAAGTTTGACCTTCATCCAAGATATCATCAAATCATAATGAATACTAAAGACATTCCGTAAACAACATTTAGAACTCATGAGGGTCATTATGAATTTTTGTTCATGCCTTTTGGCCTTACCAATGCACCTTCTACATTCCAAGGTTTAATAAATTCCATTTTCTAACCCTTCCTTAGAACATTTGTTTTAGTATTTTTTGATGATATACTAATCTACAACAAGTCTTGGAAGGATCATGTTCAACATGTTGATAGAGTCCTCAGACTATTGAATGAAAAACAATTATATGCAAAAACCTCCAAATGTTTCTTTGGAGTACAAGAGGTGGAATACTTGGGTGATAATTTATCTCATGAAGGTGTTAAGGTACACCCTCAACAGCAACAAGTTCTCCAACTCTTAAAGGATAACCTCACTTTGGCACAGAATCAAATGAAAAAGTAGGCAGATCAACATTGCAGCAAAGGAAGTTTTGATATAGACGTCTAGGTATTTTTACAAATACAACCATACAAACAAATGTCCCTCAAGGAATATAAGAATGATAATAAATTATCACCAAAGTACTATGGTCCTTACAAGGCATTGCAAAATATTGGTAGTATGGCATACAAATTGGAGCTTCCTGCATCTTCTAGAGTCCCCACAGTTTTCCTTGTTTCAGGCTTAAAGAAGTTTATAACTGACAAGGTCCCAGTTCAAACAATATTGTTAGAACTTGAGGAGGAAGGAAACTGACAGCTATGAAATTGATCAACTTCAAAATATCTCATCAAGTGGATGAACTTACCCACTAAAGATTCCACATGAGAGGACAAGAATTTTATATAGAAGAATCCATAACTAATCGAGTGTTGAGGACAACAATTTTTCAAGGAGAGGGGTATGTTAGGTCCCTATACTACTAGTGTAACCCCTTATTTTTATTAGTGAAACTACCTTATTATATTGTTGTGTCCATGTATTCCGCATATTGTTATTATTGTGCCCCATAGAAGCCCGCTATTGTTATTTTTGTTCCCTTACATTATTATTGTTATGTCGGCTCTCGTTACATTATGACCCCTTAGACTCCTATATATAGAAAGGAGGTCTTGTTATTTGTATCATTGAAGAATTGTTCATTTGTGTAATGTAAAGGAGGTTGCCCCCTCGAAGAGGCTAATTCTAAGGCATTGATCTTTATTTTCTATCCTTTTGTGATCTAGTTTCATAACATGATCGCACAAAGAAACCACCAGAGAATTGAGGAGTATTGAGATCTAGGGGTTTAGAGGGAGAAGGCATTAAAGGTCACACACTATAGTTACCACAATCAGACCAACCTCCATGGAACCTATAGCTTTGAACTTGTAATTTTATAGAGAAAATATATGCTCTTAACTATTATGCCCACTCAATCTATGTGTGTCATATTTTTCAATTTGTCCTTCTCAAATGATTCTCTTCACCATGTCTACCACCTTTACATTCATTTCAAAAGAAGTATACTATAAAAATGGAGATGAATATTAAAAGGCCATTCAAACCTCAATTTAAGATATCATAGTGAAATGGACCATATCACTCTTGTCTTGTATCATTTATAGTTACTTTGTAGTGTCAATCTATATATGACTTATATAATTGTTAATTCGAACTGAACTATAAATGGAATTTGTTTATTTTTAACTCATTTGATAGGTGGGATAGGAGAAATTTAAATAAAAACTTTATCCCGTGTAATCCCACTTAGTTTTTTTTATCTAACTAAGACATATGTCGAAGCCTCCAAGGGTGAGTTTCCAATAGGTTAAACATAATACTTTTAAATACTCCATGAGCACCACTGACAAGTTTTTCATTAGTCCATAGATTGAAGTAGTCATCATATTAGCTCCAAATATAACAAGCAACTCAAATCCAATTGTTACTTTTCTACTTCAAGGGAGTAGTTTTTTCCTACTCGTTCATAAATAAAACTTGTATTATGATGATATAGAGATCTTTAAAAAATGTGTATTGTAATTTTTGACATTATTATTCATTGCAAATAAAGATATGGCCTTATCAAATGACTATTTATTGGAACTGTTTATAAAATTATATGTATCTGTGATCAATTATTTCCAGTATTCTACAAGTAATATTACATATCTATCACGCATTTATAGATTTTGTATTTTTTTTTATTATTTCTTTATCCATATTATTCAAAATTGTATAAAAAACCACAACAATTTCAAATATTTTCCATAATTCTTTCATGTGAGTTTAACATGTATATGAAAATTTATCCATAAAAAGATGCAACTATTCAATCAATAATCAATCCCCAATGTCTTGGGTCATTTCATTGTTAGTTTTGGATTATTATTTTCATTATAAGTTAAATCTAAGGCGTAAAGAAAAGTTTCCCTCAAAGTGGCATTATTAGTGGTTCATTTTTTATCATTTTTTAGACACTGAATTATGATAACTAGTATTTTAAAGCTCATTTAGGTCTTCTGACACAAAGATGATGGTGAAAATTTGAAATGGGTTTATTTGAAACAACATCACATTCTAAGGAACACTGATGTGTTCATAAATGTCTATCTTTGACACTCGTAAAAACACCACGAAGCATGCCAAATTAGTGCTAGATAGACTAGGATCAAGAACATGCATGTGCTCCATGAATGTGCCTAACTATTCTATTGACCAATATACCATAGCAAAAAACTTGGGGCAACAATTAAGGAGAGTTTGAAAAGTCACTGTCACGCTGTACTAATTTTGTATACAATCCATTTGAAGTAAGTAACCTAATGGAATTAATTTGTATTTTTTAATTTTAGAGTTTGTTTAATTGAAAATATAAACCTAAATTTAATTTTCTCTTATTAAATTTGATCAAAGCTTATTAATATTTATTGTGGAGAAGACCCGTGACCGATATACCCTCAAAAATACACACAACCCCAATCGATAACTAAGAAACATAAAGATGGAAAATTAATGAAAGTTTTAGGTCTCTTAGAATCCTAATTGAAGACCTGAGAAATACTAGAGAGGCATCTTGACTATGAGCAGCCACTTCCCTAGACACTATTATATATTCCATTACAAATTACCTATGCCAACTAACTCACGTTTTATATCATAAGGAGAACATGTATGAATATATAGGAGAGGGTTAGATAAAAACCAAGTTTAATAGATACCTAATACAACAAAAAGCCACAAAGAAATGCATTTTTGTACACTCATGAACTTACCTACCATTTATAGACCATTGGATGGATAGTTGTTTTATGGATTTTGACAAACCTCCCCACAATAGTTGGGAGGAAAGGCTCTACTAGGCCCTAGACAAACCCCATGTTATGCCAAAAAATCCTTATTAAGCCCTAGATATTGAGTTACTACATTTCTATTCTTATATTATTATGTAGGATAGAAACTTTCATTATACCTTTCCACTATAAATTTAACAATTGTCTCCTATATATACAAATGATATTGTTCACACATAAAATATTCTCACACAACTTTACAGATGATCATTAGAAAGCTTCATTAGCAAGTTGTTATTATATAGTTTCCCAAAAGTTATTAATAGATCTTTAAAAATGGGTCCTTTTCCATTTTCATAAGCTCATAGTTCAATATTTGCATTATCTACACAAATATCCCTTTGGCAATCATGCATGAATCCATGTAAAGAGACAATCCTAATAAACAACATGGGAAGTCATGTAATTCCTTTTATAAGGAAAGTACTAGGTTGGAACAAGAGGGCTTTGGAATCTTTCACACTTGAGTATAAGAAATTGGAGAATCGAAGGCCTCCATTTTGTTTCCCTCAAGCATGTGAAGCCTACAATGGAATCAAAATCCATTCAACAAATTACTCTTAAGTGATTTTGAAGAAGGTATATAAGTATTTTCCTTATGAAACCATATTAAGTAGACCAAAGAATTAGTTTTATGCTAGGCAAATATTCTTAAATAATATTTGAACTCTCAAGCTATGAGCATGCACATTACCTTTTGGGAAACCTTCACTATTAGAAGAGTTTGCATACTTCTTGAGAAGGAGTGAGGAAACTGGAAACGATATAATAAGACCTTCCTTTGGAGGATTGGGGAATGTGACCTATCCTAACATCATCCTTCTTGGTGTCTCATTTTGTAGGCAATTATTTTTGTACTCAACCATTGATGAAGAGTTTTATTTCTAGTATTAGTTTGTGTCTTTATGTGCTGTTTTTCTACATGTTATTCTATGCATCATTGAGTTTAGTAGCTTCATTTTATGTTTGTCTATTAGTAATTATTGTTGTCACATTATGTAGGTTGCAACTACCTGCACAAGAATTAGGCTTTGTACAAACAATTCAACAAATGCCATAAAATATATTCATGACTCCACATTTTTTAAATCCTTTTAGTCTATTACAAAACTCTCAATTCTTGCCAAATCCTCTTTCAAATGTAACAAAAATATCCATAAAATATTCAAAAACCTTGTCATTTTCTTTACGTGGGATAAAATTTATTTTATGTTCTCATCCAGATAGTTCACCCAACTATCAAAGAAATAGTCATGCAATTCCTGTAAATTATCTATTCACAGTCTACATGAATTTCATTATTGTAAGCCACCAACCCTCACAAATATGCACAATTATAATTTCTTGTAGTTTTCCCTATTTATTATTGAGTAAGCTACTGTCCCATAATATTTTTGCCTTGATCACTAATAAATTGTAGTTGTTTGGTCTATTACCTTGGGTAAAACGAATTAAAATAACCATTTTATTTTTCCTTTACCATGTGGATGGACAAAAACCAACATGTTCAAATTGTACATTATTTTTATCAATTTTGGGACCAAAAGAGGAACTTATGATCATAAGATTCTTTTCCTTGCAAATTTTTGTGGCCATAGTTTATCAGAAGGTATATTGAGACATATTCATATCCTTTATTATAGTAGATTAAAATTCACTTGGTTTAATTAGGAAGGAAGCAAAGCACCCATACATGCACATATATTTCCTTATATGGAAGGAAATAATGTCATATAGTTTAATTGGTACATCTAGTAAGAATCACATGATGTTAACATCTTATGGCTCTCTAACATATGTGATTGTTGTATGTCATTTGCACACACTTCACCCACAAATTATAATATCTCTTTTGTATTATTCATTGGCAAGAATAGCCTTCCCATCACATTCATAAGTGATATAGGGAGATTAGAAAGTTACCAATTATATTTCAATAGTTTTACATGATCACTTAGTAATTTAAATGAATTTTACCACGACCCCAACTAAAATAATCTTTAAAATAAAATCTAAATTAACGCAGTAAGATCCTCCATAGCAAGGTCACTTATGAGCCCTAGAAATGGGTAATTATATGGGCTCATTAGCCTCCTAATTCGACTTAATCCACCATTATCATTATTTATTTCATATTTTTTATTATATTTATGCTAATAGAGTGAATTGGGTCAGTCATTATGCCAAAAAGTCTAATGTGTGCTTTATGCAGATTTTTGGTCTCAATTTTGAGACAAAATCAAAGGTTTAATGAGCACTTGGCAGCCAAATTCATGGAAGAACAAGGGAGAGGATCTGTAGGAAGGTTTCCCCTTCATTTATGAGCCCTTACCGCAAATTCGCCATCAAAAACTCGGAGCATAAGGGGCAGCCAAGCAAGTCAAGTAGGACTGTTCTTATCTTCAGTTCCAGGAAGCCGAGTTCCTTGATTTTAGGAGGACTATTGGAGGTCCCCATTTGTATAAATAAGAAGGCTTAGGGCCTCACTTGGGTTATTCAGATGTTAGTTAGATTTTAGTCAGTAGGTTAGTCATTTTTTTGGTCTATTTTTACACTTTAGTGCAACTCTTTATCAGCACATTTTCGAGCTTTTTCTTGTAGACAGTTTTTGGGATGTAACTATTATTTCTTGATCAATAAAGATGAATCCAGCTTTGCACCAGCTCTAATCTTTCTTAAGAGGTTGTAGCTCTTGGGTTTGGGCCCAACCCAAGTGCCAGTATCTCCTTTGTGTACTTTTATGTGTCTTTGCTGCATTCATAGAATAATTTCTGCTATTTTGGTTAAAATCTTGTTTTGTTACTTAGGTAGTTTTTGATGATTAAAGTTGCTTTTCATACTTCAGGTTAATTTGATAGTTTGGTAAAAGAAAGGATCTACAAAAAGCCCATGAAGCAATCCTTGATCCCATCTCTCCCTCCTTGGGACCATGAGATGAGACCAAGGCATACTTGGTGCCACAAAAACACTATTTTTGCCTCTTCATGCAATTGCTAGTGTTAGATTTATAGTTAGAAAAGTTGAAACTAGTTGTACTTGCACATTTAAGATCTTTTCTTTCTTAGTTTCCATAGTTATCTTGCATGATTTCCTATGTATTACCTTCTATTCATCATGTTTCTAGTTTTTAGGTCAGATTAGGTCAAAATAGCTAGATCTCTGGTTTTCCTAGTCTTTGTTCGATCAGTTTCGGAAAATAGTGTGCAAAACACTGGTAATACCTCCCTACCTATCCTTCCTCCATCATACAACCTGCTCCAAACCCTAATCCAAGATTCCTACCCTTAATTTTCCACACTTTTCCCAATTTTCCCTAATTCCTACATTCTTGTGCAGCATTGCTCCTTCCATCCTTGAAAGAATCCAACCACTTTAATCAATCCTTAGCCTAATTTACCAGGTCCTAGGCCCCTTTTCATCCTCATCCATCCTCCACTTCCACTTTCCCACCATTTTCCACCATCAAACCTCCAAAATCCTCTTTCGGATGTTCTTGTAGAACCCTTGCAGACTTCCTGTAGAAGTTCACGAGAGCGGTTTTTCGAGATCTGAACACTGTGAAATTCTTTGGAAGGGTGCTAGGGACCCCTTAGGCCCTCTTCTCACCTTCCAAACCTCCTGCAAGCACCTACTCCCTTTCCTTTCACCAATCAACCTCTGCACAGTCAAAAATAGTTAAAGCACATGCATAATAATTCTAAAAGATTACTCAAAAATACAAAAATATGATTTTTTCATATTTGCCTTCAAAGGTAGTGTAGTCACATGCATTTTAACTTTCCAAGAGTTAATGGCATCTATTTCCACCACTTTCATCTCTTTTCTTTCACCAGTAGGGTTAATTGGTAAAACTAGGGTTTGTTAGGGTTTGCGTTTCTTTTTAGCTTTCAGCATCTTTCTGCAGGTAGACTAGCCTCCTTTGAGTTAGCTTTCATCCATCATTGTTAAAAGCTTCTTCTAAGAGCTCATAGAAGTTGGCTTAAGCTCCTAGCGGACTTGTGTCAGCTAATCAAGTGACATCCTGCAGCAAGAGCTAGTACTTGTACATATAGCATCGTCGCTTTCAAGTTTGTTACAAACAACTGGGTTGATAAAAGTAAAGAAGGGGGTCCCAGGAGTTGCAGCATCATTTCTCCAATACTGGAGCCTGCCATCCTTTTGGTGATGTTTCTGGGGAAGCGTCAGAGTATTTGTGATTGCTACTTTTCTTCTATTTTCTACTGCAACATTATGTTAAGCAGTTTATTTCAGCAAGCGTAGAGTAGTTGTTTCATTTCCATTCTGCAATTTCATTTCCACAAAAGTAGATTAGACATTTTCTTCTTTCATAGATTAGCATTTCAATTCTGCAATTTCAATTCTGTAAGTGTAGATTAGCATTTCAATTCTGCAAGCATAGATTAGCATTTCCAGCTTTCATTTCAATTTCGCAATCTCATTTCAGCAAGTGTAGATTAGCATTTCCCGCTTTCATTCCAATTCTGTAATTTCATTTTAGCAAATTAGATTATTCCTTTCCTGCTTTCATTTCAGCAAGATAGATTTTAGTTAGTTGTAGTTCAATCTATTTCAGTTTTGTAGGTACAAGCAGAAAAAACAAAAATCAACCAAAAAGATTTCCTTTCCTGCTTTGTAGGAGTAGAGATAAGTCAGAAAAATGTTTGCACAACACGCTGATTGCTTCACATAGTCAACCTTCTCTCTTCTTCGATGGTTGTGATTAAGAAGAACCACTAGGTGGACAATAAGACATATTTGAAGAACCTCTAGGGGAGAAGAAGAAGAAAACATTCGTCTAGAGAAAATGGTTGAAAACAAAAATGTTGGGAGCAATACCTTTTCTTCCAACTCAATCCTTAAAGGTGAATGTGAAAATATGCTGGAAGATTTCAAGAGCGAGATGAGGCAGTTTGTTGCCATGCAAATGGATACCTTGTGGATCCAGAGGAAGTAAGAGGAAGCCGAGAAGGCTTTGGCCATGTTTTTTCCTAGGTGCACTATAAAGCATCCTAGGAACGAATGTCCATTGCACTCTATAGAAGTGTGTTTTGTCTATGAAAAATACCATCCTACGAACCAGTGCCCTTCCTTGCTTGGAATTAAAGCTGCATATCAGACGGCCAAAGGAGCCACTGAACCACTCTATTATATGAACCAAAGGAGGCCACATGGACCCATACCTTACTAGCAGGGAATGCAAGGGACATCCCAGACCTATTACAACCCCTATCAAGCCATTTTCATGCCTTCTTGGGGCTCCCTGCTCACCCTTCCTGTTACACACCTCCTCCTTGGTCCTTCACATCTCCATATTATGCCCAACCAGCTGCTCATCCATTTCTCCCCTATGCTTAGCCACAACCTCAGTGGAATGCACCTCATCAGGGGTGGAGGCCCCAATACAACACTCCTCCTGTTCGTTTTCCTCCACCACCTACTTAACCGCAACCATCGCCTCTTGCTCCACCAAGGCAACCCCAAATGCCTGCTCAATCGAACTCGAACCAAATAACAGGCAAGCTCAGAAGGTATATAGTGGGAAACCACCTGCCCAACCACAACCCCATCCACATCCATCTCAAATATACACCCCCAATCAACTACCTGTACCACCATTTCCAAACTTGCACATTGGAGTAGCTCAACCCAATTACAATGTTGAGGCACAACATTTCCAAACAACTCCTTTTGAGCTTAATGATACTCACCGTAGCTCAGGAAGAGTATGATAAAATAGAGATTATATTGATATCATTGAAGAACCTCTTCGAACAAAGGAATATTCAAAAGAGGAGATCAAAAGACCATGGGCTGCACTTGATGAAGAGAAGACATCAAAATCAGAGATTGAGAGAGCTCCCTCATGGTTACCATAAAGTCCTCCATGTATTCAAGAGAAGAATCAGCAAAAAGAGGAAGATATGAAGGTCATGGTAGAAGAAGACATGAAGAATGATCTAGATCATCCAAAAGACCAAGGATATCAGAGCTATATTGATATATGGTTCCAGACAGTCACTAAGTTGCAGCAGTACTCTCTTCCTCAACTATGTTGATCCCTTCAAAGTCAAATCATTTGGTCTCTGAAATCTGGATCCCTGTCAAAGCATGCATTTCAAGCCTCCACATCATTTTGTCTCTGATCTCAATGTGCACATGGCTCCATTGGAAGTATTCTTATACTTGAAAATGATTTTTTTTTTCAGCTAGGGTAGGGTGGGAAAAAAAGAAAAAAAGATAAAAAAAGAAATTTGTTTTTTTCCCTAACTTGAAAACCGTGCATCCATTTAAAACGTTGTTACATGGGAAGTTGTATAGGGATGATGGCAACACGCCCAAACAATTTCAGCCAATTCCAATGCACGGTTTCCAAGAAATCAACCTCCATCACCTTCAGCCATTTTTACATTTTCTCCATATCCGTCCATCCATTTAAAAACTTGTTTCATGGGGAGATGCATATGGGTGATAGTAACATGTCCAAGCAATTTTAGCCAATTCCAGTGCATGGTTTTCGAGAAATCAACCTCCATCACCTTCAGCCATTTTCCATTTTTCTTGAAATCTATGCATCCCTTCACCACAATTTTGCTATGGGAGGTGCATAATGATGATAGAACATGCTCAAAAAGTTTCAGGTCAATCCAGTCTATCGTTTGGGAGCTATGGAAAAAACAAGTTTCTATCCTGCAAAAATCTAGCATCAGCAGCATGAGGGTGCAAATCTAAAGGTGGAAGCAGACTCTTGCAGCTTAGCTCTAGCCAAAGGATACTTGCACAAGAAAAATAGCCACGTATTAGCAACCAGACAAGCATGCATCCATAGAAACAAAGGCATGTATTAGAAGGAAAGGCCACAGCACGTCACAACAAATGCATTCGACTTCCAGGTAACTGACTAAACCCGTTCCTCTGTTGCATGAATTTAATTTAAGAACTGCATGGACAATGATATCGTTGTTACTAAATAAGATCGGTGGCCAGTTAATTGGCCACCCTCATCTAGTTTAGACAATGCCTTGTCTAGTACTACAACGCTCAGCCAGAAATCATACAACATATGTGTACAGTGAACTCACAGGAAATTTAAAAAACAGGTAGCGATAGATGTTTTGAACTCCAGTGCAACTGATGTCAAGTGATTAACCTGTAGAGAACATACAGTTCATAATAACACTGCAGCGGGGACCAACAGTCTTCATGGGGCCAACGAGCACTTGGCCAGCTCACTCTCCATCAACGAAAGTCTCCATCAATAGCCAATTGAACTCATCTTTGAAATACTCTCACCACAGTTGTTTCCATTTTATCACCATCCCCACAACTGCAACAAGCTCTATACCACCTCCATAGCAGCGAACCAGTCATTCTCTACCATTTCTCAAAACCCTCCTACTTACCGACATTCCATATGAAGCTGTAACATTTCTACAGGAGAAGGAACAACGCCTATAGGAAGGTTTCTACAGGAAAGGCAGAAAATAGCTCTGCAGAAAGAAAACCCAGGATTTTCGTCGAAATTCAAGCTCAAACTGATGTGGGATCGGGAAAACTTCTCTGTCCATGATTTTTTTGAGTAAGGTGGTGAATTAAACACGGCATTAGAATGAAAAAAGAGAGTTAAAGTCTGTCTGCATATTTTCTCTGAGTTCTAGACAGTTCTCTGTTTTTTTCCCTCTGCATTCGAAGTTTGTTTTCTTCTTTCTCACATTCTTTTGAAAATAGAGACACAACCATAGGAACCAAGCCTATTTGAATAAATGAATTTGCAAGGCTGTCCACTCTCTGAAAGAAAAAACTGTGTTATTTGTTCTCCGTTCTGTCAAAAAAATTGATTTCTTTTCAAAAACGGAGAAGCAAATTCAGGTTGAAAAATTTTGAAGAGAGGAAAAATTGCAAATTTTTGTTGTGAAAAAACATGAAAAATTCCAGGAGCAGTAACAGGTTCTAGAGGAGCACCTATAGCCAGTTCTACAAGAGGGGCAATGAGTTGTCTTTTTCTGAAGAAAACACGGGCTTTTGCAAAATTTATGGCTTCAAGAGGTAGGTTCCATGCATACCCACCTTGATTATCAATATGTGGAATGAATGATATTATTTTAAGGATTAAACCTGAAAAAGAAGAGTAATTGCATTCAAAATTTCTGTCCGTTTTAAAAAAATAAAGAAAAAAGAAAACAAACAATTTTATCTGTTGCATGTTTCTGCAAAAGAAGTGATGCAATTTTAGGGAAGAATTAAGCCTAAATAAGGGAGAAATTGCATTAAAAAAAAGGGGCTACCTGTTTCTTAGAAAAAACACAGTGTTCCCCTATTTTCCTATTTTCTTCAAAATTCTTCTCTTCATCTCTACATTTGGTGTTCATAAGGGATATAAGCACAATGACAGAAGGATTCATAGACTCCAGAATTAAGTTTAAGGTAGGGAGTCCAGATCATTTAGCCCACCATGGACTCATCGAATTGTTGGTGGAAGATGCTTTACACACCTATACTGTCCCCATAGCTTGGGAAGTCTTCAGAAATATGTCCACGGATGATAACATCAGAACTTTGGTAGAGAACATCAGCCCATCCAGCAGAGGGGTAGCAAACTGAGAAAAATGAAAATAACATTGATGAGGGAGTACAGGACATTCAAGCAGAGGGAAAACCAGAGGAAGAACATAAAGAAAAAGAGGAATTTGACAAGACCGTTGAGCATAAGAAAGAAGCAGAGGCAACAGAAAAAACAATGGAGGGAAAAAGGAAGAAGGTTGGGAAGAAAATGGACAAGAAAGCCCAAAAGAAGACTTCCACAACCAAGGCAAGGACCTAGCAAGAGAAATAAAAGACACACCCTAAGATATCAATGACACAAGTAGAAACAGTGGGCATAGAGATTTGTCCAGGAAGTGAAGGGAAAGAGTAGCAGAAAGAAACATCCCCTAAAATCTTGGCAAGGGAGGTAGTAGTTGCGCTTGCTGCATTAGGCACACCTACAAAACAAAAAGGAAAAGGAAAAAGGAAAACCTCCATGTATTTTAAGGCTAGGAAAAACACAAGAATTCAAGCAAGCAGAATAGGAGGAGCAGTGGAAGGACATGCACAAGAAGGCAAAATTTTATGGCACACATGAGTAGACCACTTCAGAAGCTTGGGATGATAGGGATGCCACCAGGGCCATGAAGGATGAGGAGATGGATTAGTTTCTTAGAGGATGAGCAACACGTTCAGTAGGGGGGTGATGATGAGCCCTAGAAATGGGTAATTATATGGGCTCATTTAGCCTCCTAATTCGACTTAATCCACCATTCTCATTATTTTATTGCATGTTTTTTATTATATTTATGATAATAGAGTGAATTGGGTTAGTCATTAAGCCAAAAATTCTAATGTGTGCTTTATGTAAATTTTTGGTCAATTTTGAGACAAAATCAAAGGTTTAATGAGCACTTGGCAGCCAAATCCATGGAAAAAGAAGGGAGAATATTTGTAGGAAGGTGTCCCCTTCATTTATGAGCCCTTATGTCAAATTATCCATCAAAAACTCGGAGTACAAGGGGCAGCCAAGCAAGTCAAGGAGGATTGTTGTTATCTTCAGTTCTAGGAAGCTGAGTTCCTTGATATTAGGAGGACTGTTGGAGGTCCCCATTTGTATAAATAAGAAGGCTTAGGGCCTCAGTTTCGTTAGTCAGATGTTAGTTATATTTTATTTAGTAGGTTAGTCATTTTGTTAGCCTATTTTCGCACTTTAGTGCAACTCCGTATCAGCACATTTTCGAGATTTTTCTTGTAGACAATTTTTGGGATGTAACTATTATTTCTTGATCAATAAAGATGAATCAAGCTTTGCACCAGCTCTAATCTTTCTTATGAGGCTGTAGCTCTTAGGTTTGGGCCCAACCCAAGTGCTAGTACTTCATTTGTGTACTTTTATGTGTCTTTGCTACATTCATAGAATAATTTCTTCTATTTTGGTTAAAATCTTGTTTTGTTACTTAGGTTGTTTTTGATGATTAAAGTAGCTTTTCATACTTTAGGTTAATTTGACATTTTAGTAAAGGAAATGATCTACAAAAAGGCCATCAAGAAATCCTTGATCCCATCTCTCCCTCCTTGGGACCATGAGCTAAGACCAAGGCATACTTGTTGCCACAAAAACAATGTTTTTGCCTCTTCATGCAATTGCTAGTGTTAGATTTTTAGTTAGAAAAGTTTATACTAGTTGTAATTGCATGTTTAAGATCGGTTCTTACTTATTTTTCATAGTTATCTTGCATGATTTCTTGTGTATAACCTTATGTTCATCATGTTTCTGGTTTTAGGTCAGATTAGGCCAAAATAGCTAGATCTCTAGTTTTCCTAGTCTTTGCTCGACCAGTTTTGGAAAATAGTGTGCAAAACACCTATAATACCTCCATTCCTATCCTTCCTCCATCATACAACCTACTCCAATCCCTAATCCAAGATTACTACCCTTAATTTGCCACACTTTTCCCAATTTTCCCTAATTGCTACATTCTTGTGCAGCATCTCTCCTTCCATCCTTGAATGAATCCAAGCACCTTAATCACTCCTTAGGCTCATTTACTAGGTCCTAGGCCCCTTTTCATCCTCATCCATCCTCCATTTCCACTTTCCCACCATTTTTCCATGATCAACCCTCCAAAATCCTCTTTCGTATCTTCCTGTAGAACATCTTGTAGAACCCCTGCAGACTTCCTGTAGAAGTTCATGAGAGCATTTTTTTGAGATCTGAACACTATGAAACTCTTTGGAAGAGTGCTAGGGATCCCTTAGGCACTCTTCTCACCTTCCTAACCTCCTTCAAGTGCCTACTCCCTTTCCTTTCCCCAGTCAACCTATGCACAGTAAAAAATAGTTAAAGCACATGCATAATAATTCTGAAAGATTACTCAAAAATACAAAAAGATGCTTTTTCCATATTTTCCTTCAGAAGTAGCTTATTCACATGCATTTTACCTTTCCAAGAGTCAATGGCATCCATTTCCACCACTATCATTTATTTTCTTGCACTAGTAGGGTTAGTCAGTAAAACTAGGTTTTGCTAGGGTCTACGTTTCTTTTTAGCTTTCAGCTTCTTTCTGCAAGTAGACTAGCCTCCTTTGAGTTTTCTTTCATCCATCATAGTTAGAATCTTCTTCTAAGATCTCATAGAAGTTGACTTAAGCTCCTAGCAGACTTGTGCCAGCTGATCAAGTGATAGCCTATGGCAAGAGCTAGTACTTGTGCATATAGCACCGTCGCTTCCAAGTTTGTTATGAACAACCGGGTTGATAAAAGTAAAGAAGGGAGTCCTAGGAGTTGCAGCATCATTGCTGCAATACTGGAGCCCACCAGTCATGAAACAAAATTATATCTTAGGTTAGGACTGTGCAAGTAGGTATCTGAAAAATCCAACTTAGATTTTTACATTTGAAAAATATAAGTTGAGGTTTTAGGGAAATTGAAATCCTTAATAATAAAAGCTCACAAGTCAAGTGGTGAGAAGAATTTTGTGAAGTGATTAAGGCTTAGAAATAAGAGTTTGAGAACCTACTTGAGTCTTCTATATCTTAGTAAGTTTTGTAGATTAATGGTTGACACCTAAAATATTATATTATCTTGCACAAACTAGATAGAGGTAGATTATTGGAAAAAAATAGAGAATCTACCCTAGGTGAAATTTGTTGTGTGAAACTACTCTTGGAGGATATTTTATATGGTTGTTGGAAACATTTTCAACTCAGTAAAAAGTGTCCCTAGTGTCTCTCATATTATCTTCGATTATCCCTTTGTTGTTAGAGAGTATTTACCATAGATTTTCCCACTAGTATATGAAAGGAAGTATCTTATCCACTTACTAACCCCCAATGAACTAGACACGTGCACTTGAAAAATTAGAAAGAGATGAAAGTAGGAACATAATTTATCACTAAAGGATTGTCCTAGCTAGGATTGACTTTTTTTGTTCTATATATGTCCCATCCTTAGATTCCATCACTTGTTACCTACAAACATAGATCAAAAAGTATAAAAAATATACTTTCCTATAAAAATTTTAATACTATAAGTGAAAAAATTTTCATACATAGAGGAAGATACATTCATTTACATGTAATGACACATAAATGGCATGGGGGTAAGAAATGTCATTTAATTAGGAAGTAATGCTTAGATCATATCCATTACTTACAAGTTCTTCAATCAAAGGCTCCTCATCTCACCTATACTTATATTTAGGCTCACCTATACTTATATTTAGGCTCACCTATACTTATAGGTAGGCCCATTGTAGAAAAAATTATCTTAAGTTGAAGTCCTCTAGTCACATTAGAAGTAATAACTTACATTCATTGTTTCCTTTCTTACTTCATAGTGGATTCTTATGTTATGGTGTATTTAGAGAGGTGGAGGAATGAATCTAAATATATTTGGCTTGATTTGGCATGGTATTTCCATCCTTATCCTATTTTTGATCACTATTTTGACCCATTCAAAACTTATCCTCTCTCTCCAAACCCTAGCTATATCAACACTCTTCATCTGAATGGTATGAGCATTCAAAAACTTTTGTCAAGCCACTATTAGCAATGCAATTCTATCTTATAGTGTCATTGGAGTGTTGGAGGGATGATTTAAGCTATTGTTTAGGGATTCTAATGTGTTATATGAAACATATGAAGCTTACCTTACAATACTTCTCCAAATATTTCAAGGAAGTGTCAAAGTGAATTATAAGAGATACCCTCTAATGTGTGTGGTGAAAAGAGAAAATGACAACTAGAATGCATTACATCAAAATAATAATTGTGGTGGTTAGGAGACTCAAATCTTGGAACTTTTCAAAACCTACGAAATATAGAAACTAGATATATATCATATACAACCTAGAGGTAGCCATATCCATACATGGTAAAAGATGAATGAAGCATGGACCTCAACTTAATACACTATGGGTCCATGGAATATGCCATGAAAGAGTGTACATTGTGGGTCCATGCTATAAAATGATTATGATAGCCACGATATCATTTTAATGTAGATCTATGTTATACAATATATCAAGGGGACAATGGACACTAATGAGAATGCCCAAATGTGGTCATTAGAGTGCATAATGTAATCAATATCCATCACAACATGGGTTTAACAACATGCAAAAGTAAGGTAGGCTCCATACCCATGGTATTTGTCTCATCCCAATGGCACAGCCCAGAACATGTTAATATATGAGCTGATGACAAGCATGCAGGGGGCAATTTGATTACCAGACACTAATTGATCCTATTAACAAACATCAAGGAAACCACAATTAAGGAAAATGGTCCCCAAGACACTTCATAGAATATAATGAGTGTGAATAGATGTGTTGATGTCAAACACCGATAGAATTAGTCGAGGAGGGTTGATGAGGTGAACCCGCTATCGACTACAAGGAATATTGTCACTACTAATTATAAGCTCCGATGGAATAACTAGTTTCTAAATCTGTTGCTATGACAATGATTTGGAATTGATGGGAAGAGATTTGTCATGTAGGTCCTTGAGGTGTCCTCCATTATTCGACATAAAACAAGCATAAATAACATGATGATAATAGTTTATGAAGTTTATTGCATAAATAATATAGGGATGGATGACACCAAGGTGAAATGAGACTGTAGATGGAGAATCTAAATTATAATTCCATTGAACATATTTTAGCATGACATAAAATGTGAACTTGGTCACTTCAAATAAATAAATACATTTAAAACATTCTAATGATATAGTAGGTGTTATTGGGAAACCTATTCACATAAGTTTTGAACATTAATATATTAAGCATTGTTAGTTAACTTATTAAGTGCAATGAGAATATGCGGGGACATAGTTTTCCTATCTCTTAAAATACTAGTTTTCTAAATACTTTTTCATGAGTCAAATCATAAACAGGTTGGAAACGAAGGTTTGATGGGAGTTGTATATTTATTTGAATATCATCATCAAATAAATGAGAGAAATCCTCTTGTGAAAGTTATCTCATAAAATCAATCTAATATAATCATAAATTATAGATTGAGAATAATATGAAATGAAATGACATCTAGTCCTTCAAACAAATATTTTTATAGCTTCAATGGTAGCAAAAAAGGTCACATGATTTCATTTACCACTATCTGTGAATGTTTCTTATGAAAATAATCTCTTCATTGTGTTAAATAATGACTAAAAGAATTATTTTAAGCAAATAAAAACTATGCTATCATATATAGATTCCTAATTAATATCTATTGTCTCTTCACTAGTGGAAATTTAGGCAATAATTTTACATTTGGCTTTGTAGCCAAATGTAGTTAATAGAAATATTGTATTCATCACTTCAACATATGATTGGAGAGAAGATCTGAGATGATACTAAAGTGAACTCACAAATGAGAACAAAGCATCTCAACTCTTAATTGAAATAAATATTAATTGCATAGAACATTGATCCAAGAGAACATAAAAATATTTACCGATCATACAATCTAGAACAAGAAAACATAGTCTTACATACATAGGAATTTGTACAAACAATCAATAAGATGAACTAGAGCAAGTGGGCCCTCGAGGCCTGAAACACGCACATAGATGAGTCTACATTCTATTAAATCTTGAAATCAATACATAACAAGTCTAAAATTAATTACATAGAGCTAAAAGAGTATTTTTTACGCTATTACTACTTTCATTTTCTTTTCCTACTATTATATAAACAAATTTTAAATATAATAATAAATTTTAGAATTCCTCCTTTGTAATGACTACACAAAAATTTATTATTTATCTTTAGCCATATTGAGATAGAAACAGATTTATCTCAAGTTGGGATTGAAGTTATAGAAATAAAACATGATCATATCCTAAAAAATACATGATTCTCTATTGGAATGTTGTATTAACCTCAGCATTCTCTAGGGGGTTATGAACCATCTTCCACAAATCCAATAGGATTCAAGCCATCTGATGAACACAATGATACAAATCTAGGTGGAAATTTTTCCTATGGATAGTTGTCACCATATGAACAATGACAATTTTACCAAGAGAAAATAACTCCTGAAATTGCTAATAAAGAACACAATTTTCACCAAATTAGCTTGTCAATTTTTCAATTTAAAAATAAAATATTAAAATACCTTATATGCCTTTTGAAGTCTTAAATGTGGAGAAATTGGTAAAAAAAGGATGCAAAGATGGAAAAGATAGTGAAGAAAATACCAAAATGGCTAGGGTTTTGAGTGATTATGGAAACAAAACTTGGCACCATCATACTCCGAGACAAAAGCTATTGCATTTCATTATGTAGTTAACTATAAAATCTAAACAAAATTGCCTCCTAAATCATTACTAAGATATCTTCTACAACTCAAAGATTAATATCCACATTTGATGTGGATGTTTCCACACAGGGGAAAACCAGAGGGTCAAGAAAATTTTCCAACAGATTCCTTACAGACACCATCCATTTTGTCAACATCCGTGAGATGGTGAGTTCTCACACGAGGAATCTATGGGGGACTGCAAGAACTTGAACAATCCTGAAGTAATGAAGGAGATAGAGATATTGTGCTAAAGTTACTTATGATCAACATATTATCATTATTATTTAGAAAGGAAAAAAATGAAGTATACCCCAATTCTCATAAAATGTGCATTAAAATTCTTATGTGTATATTTTAAAGTAAAAATAGCATAAAAATAGACAATCCATTAAATGTTACACAAATAGAGAGAATCACCCAAAACAATTTTTTCTATTATCATTGTGAACATTTCATCACATTCGTGTTTGTCATGCCTCACCATCTTAATAAATAAATTGACATTATAATGCAAGGCTACATATCTCTATCTCAAGATGTATTAAAAGTACATTGTCATCATACACTTTACTGATCGACCTTGATCTATTTATAGTTTTACATGTGGACCCAATCCGACCAAAAACCCCTTCTTACTATGGGTGGGTAAACATTATTGTGGGCTAGTAAATATTACTACACTACATTGTATACAAAATTAGCCCAACGGATTTTTTTATTCTACATATTTCTATATGTTATCCCTCCACTAACCTTTCCACATGGTACTCTCTTGTGTGATGCTCCTCTACATAGATCGCAAAAACATTTTACCAAAGAAACGACTCCAATAAGCCCCTGACACTCACTTGTGGCCTATCCTTGAGCCAATTAGTCTTTTTGATGTTCTAGTGAGGAAAATTCCTCCTTCATTGCACAAAAATTTTTCAAAGGTTTTATTCACATTATCTACTCTTTCCTTCACTTCCCCTACTTTTCCCAAAATGAGCTCTATCACCTCCAATAAATAGGGATCTTAAAGTTTTCTTCCCCTTCTTGTATTGCTTATTTAGCAATCTGATGCATTTTTCTTATCTTGTCCATTACGTTGAGTGCTTCACATTGTAGGGTCTCAATATTTTGCACCAATTTATATTGATAGACTCTCGTTAGATTAATCTTCTAGCTTAGTTGCACATTTTCTAACTTTGCAAGACTTCACACATTCATTGGTAGTGTGTTTAGGTTGTCCTTGGGCTTTTGTTCCTTCTCATGTGTTATTTAGATCTTATGTGTCACTTATTTTAGTTCTTCACTTTCCAACAATGTTATCCGAATCTACATCCCTTCTTCATAAATCTTGCTACAATCTACCTCTAATACTTTTTTATTCTCAAAGGTTATTATTGCTTCCTACTCCTCTCCATGCTCCATTTCTTCTAGTGGAGTGCTTAGCTTTTTTTGAAACTCTAACTCCACTACCTTGGCCTTGAGACCTTGAATGGTTTCAATGATAATTTTCAATTTCCTCTATTCCAGTGTGTCTACCTTCATTGGGGCCTTTGGGATGTTTCTATAGACATATTCTACTTTTTTTCATGTGATTTTTATTCTCTGCATAGTAATTTCTCCCTTACCTCTAGTAGTTGCATATTTTCTATCTAGAGAGCCTCGTGAGATGTTGAAAATGGTGCCAACTTTATTGTTGTTTTGATTGCATGGAACTGTAGTTCCTATGTGACACATAGTTGCATTTGACGCAAAATTTATTGCGATAATTTAGCCAGAACTAGTTCCACATGGTTTAAGTCTTGTGTTATTTGTTGTATGTCTGTACTTAGAAACTCAATCACTTTCATTGTTATCTATAGTGGGTGGTGTTCTCCTAATATTGATAATGATTGGGACTACAATGGTACTGTGTCAATTAATCAGGTTACACTTTATGCCTCTATCTAAGCAGTCTATTTCGTCCCTAATGGATCTTCCATGGTGAGTTTTCTAGACTCCAAGGGTTTTCCTAATTGTTCCAACTGCTATTTTGTTCTCATTATTATTTGTTGTTGCTTCTACGCTACTCTCTCTAATGCATCTTCTATTCTTTTCCCTGACCTAGTCACCAATATTTTCTAAGCTATCATAGGACAACAATTGTACTTGTGTGACACTAGTTTCATTACCTTCGTTTTTTTTTCCTACGTGGGAAGTTCTTTATTCTGTTATTTGTTGCTTCTTTCACTTATCCCCACCTATATAGTGTCTTGTTCCTAGGAATACTTTATTATATTTTTTGAAGAGGGAAAAGATATTTAAAATGGTCAAATATATTTTTTAGAAATAATTAACGAATAAAATGATTTATTAATTATTTCACGAGGATTAAGAATGATGTGAATATCAAATAATTATTAAATAGTGATTTAACAATTATTCCAATAATAGAAATAAGGAATAATAAATAAATATCCAGTTATTTAATTATTCCTATGGGATTTAGTCAAATGTTGTAGAGCTGTAACAAGGGCCTTTTTCACCTCTAGTTATCTCACATTACAAGTCAATCCGGGAGTGTTTTGTTATTGTAAAGGGTATCTCGATTTGAGGCTATTTGTCAGAGTAATGCTTAGTAGTATAGGTCTAAGAAATACAAGAGTAAACGGA